>BTHU01000003.1:122650231-122900231 GCA_036184795.1 Tokudaia tokunoshimensis
CCATCAAAATTCCAACTCAATATATCATAAAGTCAGAAAGAGCAATTTCCAAATTTATCTGGAATAGCAAAAGTCCCAAAATAGTGAAAACTGTTCTCAACAATAAAAGAACTTCTGGCAGAATCACCATCCCTGACTTCAAGCTGAACTACAGAGCAATAGTGATAAAAACTGTATAGTATTGGTACAATGACAGGCAGGTACATCAGTGAATTAGAGCTGAAGACCCAGAAATGAACTTACACACCTATGGTCACTTGCTGTTTGACAAAGGAGCTAAAATCATGCAGTGGAAAAAAAGACAGCATTTTCAACAAATGGTGCTGGTTCAACTGGCAGTAAACATGTAGAAGAATGCAACTTAATCCATTCTTATCTCCCTGTACAAACTCAAATTCAAGTGCATCTAGGACCTCCACATAAAGCCATAAAGCCAGATACACTGAATCTAACAGATGAGAAAGGGAAGGGAACGGGGGAGCCTTGAGCACATGGGCACAGGGGAAAATTTCCTGAACAGAACACAGATTGCTTATGCTCTAAGATCAAGAATAGACAAATGGGACCTCATAAAATTACAAAGCTTCTGTAAGGCAAAGGACACTGTCAATAGGACAAAATGGCAGTGAAAAAATTGGGAAAAGATCTTTACCAACACTACATCCAATAGAGGGGTAATATCCAATATATACAAAAAACCCAAAAAATTAGAGTCCGGAGAACAAAATAACCATATATAAAAGTGGGGTACAGAGCTAAACAAAGAATTCTCAACTGAGAAATATGGAATGACTGAGAAGCACCTGAAGAAATGTTCGAAATCCTTAGTCATCAGGGAATTGAAAATCAAAACAACCCCGAAATACCACCTCACACCAGTCAGAATGGCTAAGATCAAAAACTCAAGTGACAGTAGGTGCTGTCAAAGATGTGGAGAGAGAGCAACACTCCTCCAGTGCTGGTGGGATTACAAGCTGGTAAAAGCACTCTGGAAATCAGTCTGGTGAGTCCTCCAAAAATTGGACATAGTACTAGGGAGGACACAGCTATATCTCTCCTGGGCATATACCCAGAAGATGCTCCAACATGTAATAAGGACACATGCTCCACTATATTCATTGCAATCTTTTTTATAACAGCTAGAAACTGGAAAGAACCCAGATGTCCCTCAACACAGAGGAATGGATAGAGAAAATGTGGTAGATTTACACAATAGAGTACTATTCAACTTTTAAAAACAATGAATTCATGAAATTAGGCAAATGGATGAACTAAACAATATCATCCTGAGTGAGGTAACCCAATCATAAAAGAACACACATGGTATGCACTCACTGATAAGTAGATATTAGCCCAGAAGCTTGGAATACCCAATATACAATTCACAGACCAAATGAAATGCAAGAAGAAAGAAGACCAAAATGTGGATACTTTGGTCCTTCTGAAAGGGGAACAAAATACCCATTGTAGAAGATACAGAGAGACAAATTGTGGAGCAGAGACTGAATGAAAGACCATTCAGAGACTGCCCCATCTGGAGATCCATCACACATTCAGTTACCAAACCCAGACACTATTGTGGATGCCAAGGAGCACTTGCTGACAGGAGCCTGATATAGCTGTGTCCTAAGAGACTCTGCCAGTACCTGACAAATACAGAGGTTGGTGCTCTCAGCCAACCATTGGACTAAGCACAAATTCCCCAATGGAGGAGCTAGAGAAAGAGACCAAGGAGCTGTAGGAGCTTGCAGCCCCATAGTAGGAACAGCAATATTATCCAACCAGTACCCCCAGACCTTCCAGGGACTAAACTACCAACCAAAGAGTATACATGGAGGGACCCATGGCTCAAGCTGCATATGTAGCCTCGTTGGACATCAAAGGGAGGTGAGGCACTTGGTCCTTAAATGGTTAGATGCCCAAGTATAGGGGAATGCCAGGACAGGGAAGCAGGAGTGGGTGTGTTGGTGAGCAGGGAGAGCAGGGAATGGGATGGGGTGTTTCAGAGGGGAAACCAGGAAAGGGGATAACGTTTGAAATGTAAATAAAGAAAATATCTAATAAAAAATATCATACACAATCATCAGATCATACAAAAAATCCTATACTCAACAACACTGGAAAATCTAAATGATATGGATGATTTTGTAAACAGATACTGCATACTAAAGTTAAATCAAGTGCATGTAAACTATCTAAACAGGCCTATATCCCCTAAGGAAATAGAAGATGTCATTAAAAAACTTGCAAACAAAAACAGCCTAGGGCCAGATGGCTTCTGTGCAGAATTTCATCAGACATTCAAAGAAAAGCTAATGCCAACACTCCTCAAACTATTCCATAAAATAAAAACAGAACGAACACTAAATAATTAATTCTATGAAGCCACAATTACTCTGATACACAAACCAATCAAGGATCCATTAAAGAAAGAGGACTTCAGACCAATTTGACTTATGATCATCAATGAAAAAATACTCAATAAAATACTAGTGAACTGAATCCAGGATCAATCACATCAAAGCCATCATTCAGCATGACCAAGTAGGCTTCATCCCAGGGATGCAAGGTTGGTTCAGTATATGAAAATTCCTTAACTATTTAAACAAACTCAAAGAAAAAATTAATGGGCATCTCATTAGATGCTGAAAAAGCATTTGACAAAGTACAACACCCCTTCATATTAAAAGTATTGGAGTGCCCGCCACCATTTGGACCAGGGAGACAGGCAGCTCCAGAGCCTTCTGTGCACAGTCTGACAGGAGAGAGTGATCTCAAAGCACTGCTTTTACTTCTGAGCATGCAGGTGAGATCTTCCCCTCCTCGCTGGAGTGGAACAGCTAGGAGCACACAGGGCATAAGATCAGTGGAGCAGCTTAGCCAGAGGTCTTCAGGCTGCCATTTGCACCAGGGATCCAGGTAATGCACAGACCCTGACAGAAGAGAGTTGGTCTCCCAGTAGTAAGGACACAGGCTTACGGGCCCACAGGAGGAACAAGCTCCAGCCAGAGACAGCAAGACCAACTAGCAACAGAGCTAGCCAGATGGCAAAAGGCAAGCACAAGAACCCTACCAACAGAAACCAAGGCCAATTGGCAACATCAGGACCCAGTTCTCCCACCACTGCAAGTCTCTGATACCCCAACACATGGGAAAATCAAGAGTTGGATTTAAAATCGTACCTCGTGATGCTGACAGAAGGCTTCAAGAAAAATTTAAATAACTCTTACAGAAATATAGGAGAGCATCAGTCAACAGGTAAAAGCCCTTAAAGAGGAAACACAAAAATCCCTTAAAAAATAGAGGAGATCATGGGTCAACTGGCAGAAGCCCTTAAAGAGGAAACAAAAAAAAAATTATCCCTGAAAGAATTACAGGAAAACACAAACAATCAATTGAAGGAACTGAACAAAACCATGCAGGATCTGAAAGTGGAAGTAGAAACAATAAAGAAATCACAAAGTGAGATATCTCTGGAGATAGAAAGCCTTGGAAAGAATTCAGGAGTCATAGATGTAAGCATCAACAACAGAATACAAGAGATAGAAGAAAGCATCTCAGGTGCTGAAGAAACCATAGAAAACATTGACACAACAGTCAAAGAAAATGCAAAATGCATAAAGTTTGTAACCCAAAACATCCAGGAACTCCAGGACACAATGAGAAGATCAAACCTAAGGATTATACGTATAGAAGAGAATGGAGATTTCCAAATTAAAGGGCCAGTAAATATCTTCAACAAAATTATAGAAGAAAACTTCCCTAACCAAAAGAAAGAGATGCCCATGAACATACAAGAAGCCTACAGATCTCCAACCAGACTGACCAGACCAGAAAGTCCTCCGGGCACATAATAATCAAAACACCAAATGCACTAAACAAAGAAAGAATATTAAAAGCAGTAAGGGAAAAAGGGCAAGTAACTTGTAAAGGCAGGCCTATCAGAATTATACCAGACTTCTCACCAGAGACCATGAAAGCTAGAAGATCCTGGGCAGAGCTCCTACAAACTCTAAGAGAACACAAATGCCAATCCAGGCTACTATACCCAGCAAAACTCTCAATCACCATAGATGGAGAAACCAAGATAGTCCATGATAAAACTAAATTTACACAATATCTGTCTACAAATCCAACCCTACAAAGGATAATAGATGGAAAATACCAACACAAGGAGGGAAACTACACCCTAGAAAAAACAAGAAAGTAATCTTCCAACAAACCCAAAAGAAGATACCCACCCTGACATAAAATAACATCAAAAATAATAGGAAGCAACAATCACTATTCCTTAATATCTCAACATCAATGGACTCAATTCCCCAATAAAAAGACAGACTAACAAATATTTTTCATGTCAATCATCAATTTTATCAGAAAATATTTGTAATTCCTCTTTCAATTAATTTAGCAATTTTTTATGTCTACCATTTTACCTGCAATATTTTTCATGATAATCTTTAATTTTAATGTTTTTCTATATATTTCTTCTATTTTATGAGATATGTTTTCAATGTAAATCACTGATTTTATCACAAAATGTTTTTAATTCCATCTCCAATTAATTTAGAAAGGTTTATCTACCATTTTATCTGTATAATTTTCCATGAAATAGTCAATCCATGTAAATCTTCAATTTTACCTGAAATGTTTATAATTCCATGTTCAATTTAGAATCATTTTTATGCCAATCATTTTATCTGTATAATTTCCATGATAATCTTCAATTTTAACATGTTTTTCTATATATTTCTTCAATTTCATCAGAAATATGTTCCATGGAAATCTTCAAGTTTATCAGAAAATGTTTATAATTCCACTTTCAAATCATTTTAGAATTATTTTTATGCCTATCATTTTATCTGTATAATTGCCATGATAATCTTCAATTTTAATGTTTTTATGTATTTCTTCAATTTTATTAGAAATATTTTACATGTAAGTCTTCAATACAATCATAAAATGTTTCTATTTCATTTTTCAATTAATTTAGCAATGTTTTTTATGTCTACCACTTTACTCTTTAATTTTCCATGAAAACTGTCAATTTTAATGTTTTTCTATATATTTCTTCTATTTTATCAGAAATATTTTCCATGGAAATCTTCAAGTTTATCATAAAATGTTTTTACTTCATTTTACTTCCTTTTTCAATAAAAACAAATTAATAAAAAAAAAAGTATTGGAACGATCAGGAATTCAAGGCCCATACCTAAACATAATAAAAGCAATATGCAGTAAACCACCTGCCAATTTCAAATTAGATGGACAGTTTTCACTTTTAAAGTTATATTTTCCTGATCACTATTACGACTGCAGTCATTCAACCTCTTGTAGGAAAACTTGTATGAATGGAAAGGAAACCCATATTTGAAAAAAACATATTCTGTATCTTATTTTCAGAAAACTGCAACTAAAATGATTATGTCTAATTATTTTGTGTATCTAATAAACTGAATGATATCTGGACGAAAATGAGGTCAACCTACTATAGTGCCTGGGAGAGAAACAGGTACATCAGACAGCCACAGAAAAGAGGAGGGCTGGATATCAAAACATTAAGACATTCAGGAACCGGGGGCTTTTTGTGGTGAACAGCTCTAGGTCAGCAGTGCCTTCCGCCCTTCCCCCACCCCCACACTTCACAGAACATGGAATAACTGCCAAGCACTGAGATTCCCATGACATCTTAGTGACAAAGATCAACATACTAGTCACCAGCACTGCACACATTGACAGTTCCCTCCTAGTCCTAATCACTGGGGCTACTTAGGGAAGCTGACATGTTTCTTTCTCCACCTGCCTCCCAACCTGCCCTTTCCCCTGACTCCCAGCCCCAGACCTGTCATTTCTGTCTCGGTCATTGATGTCATTTTTCCTAAGTATGAGTCTGCGCTCTACCATGGCAACATCACCCAGGGTAGCAGCCTTGTGGATCTTGCTGAAGGCTTTGTAGCTTTTGATCTTTTTGAGGGAAGAGAGGCTAGTAGCACTCCAACATGGCCTCCCAGGACTCTGGAAGGACTCCCTCTGGCTGGTGGAGGATCCAGGGGAAGACTGCCTTCGATTCCAGCAGCAGCAGCAGCAGAACTTCATGGTGGAGCTCCCCACCCACCCACCCTGAGTCACCCCGAGTCACCCCGACCCCTCCCCTCCCTCTTGGCTCTTGGCCACCCTCAGAACCAACACACTGAAATACATCTGCGAGTGAGTCTTGTCACCACCGCCAGCAACACCAGGACAAAGCACCCACAAAGCAAGCTCAGTAGGATAAGAGTCCGGGCAGAACAGGTACTCCAGTCAACGGAAGTCTGACTGTTGCCAAGCAACGCATCTAGACACAGGCATGCGCACTCTGACCAATGGGAAAGCCTAGGTCCAACAGCTGGGATCCAGGTTCTCAGCATGCTTGCTATGCATGCACAAGACGTGATCTGGGAAATTAGCTTACTAGCTCAACTTATGGCCTTGGCTCAGAGAAGCCAAGACTTCGTTGGAGACTCCTCAGGCCTACACTGGTTTAGTCTCCAAGGACACTTTCCTAAAATGTCAGTCACCCTGCCCTCTGTTTGCCTTCATCTCTAAGGGAAAAAGCCACTGATCTTTCACTACAGTCTGTGAGGATTTGGCTTGAGTCACCAGGCAAGGAAGATGACTTTGGTACATCAGAAGCAGTGACAAGAGCAACATATTTCTTTTTCTTCCTCTCTACTTCATGGCCAGTGGGTCAAAGAAGAAATAAAGACTTCAAAGCCTTTATAAATTAAATGAAAGTGAAGGCACAACATACCAAAAGTTATGGGACACAATGAAATCAGTGCTAAGAGGAAAGATCATAGCACTAAGTTCATCCATTAAAAAAAATGTAGATTTCTCACAATAAAAATTTAAATATACACCTGAAAGTTCTAGAAAAAAGAAGCAAACACACCCAAATGTAGACACTGAAAATGATCAAACTCAGAAATGAAATCAGTTCATTACAAGCAAAGACAATAGGACAATGAATCAACCAAGCCAAGAGCTGGTTCTTTGAGAAAATCAACAAGATAGAGAAACCCTTATCCAAACTAAATAAAAGTCAGAGACATACTATCCATACTAACAAAATCAGGAATGAAAAGGGAAACCTAAGAACAGACCCTGAGGAAACTTAAAAGTCATTAGGTCTTACTGGAAAAACATCTTCTCCAACAAATTGGAAAACCTTAAGGAAATGGATGATTTTCTAGATAGATACTTAAGAAAGTTAAATCAGGGAAACCAATTAAATAGTCTGTAACCCCTAAAGAAATAGAAGCAGCCATTAAAATCTAGATGTTCACAGTCTGAGGTCCCACATTTCAGGCAATCCAGATTCAAGGGCCGAGATCATCCTCAGGTCCCTTAAGAAAAACAGACAAGATGTCTGAGGACAGTATTCTGGTGTCCTAGACGGACCTGGCACATCCCACAAGTCAGAGATGGACACAGAAAGGGTCTCCTGGGATCAGACTGAAGACAAGCCCAAATTGGGCTTGGGGATAAAGGAATTAGCTTTGTAAACCTGGTGACCTGAGGTCTATCCTCAGAACTCTTGAAGGTAGCTGGAGAGATCTGACTCCACACCATTGTCCTCTGACACCCAGATACACACCCCACCCCAACACATCATACATGGTTACAGAAAATATTAAAAGTTCAAACAGAAGGCCAGTTGGCTGAGGCCTGACAGCCTGCCTGACAATCTATACACGCGCGCGCACACACACACACACACACACACACACAAACACACACACACACACACACACACAAACACACACACACACACACACACACACACACACACACACACACACACACACACACACACTGAATAAGAACAACAGGTGATTTTCCAGGGTCACCTGGCTGTTAGAGAGCTAACCAGACTAGCTGAGCTGGTTTCTAACTCTGGACTTCTGCCTTGGAAGGACTGGACCTGCATCCTAGTACATGGATTTCTGGAGAGCCTCCTGAGAATTAGGAATCTTCCTCTTCCTGCTGAGGCCTCTTGGTCCTCTAGAGTATCACACCCCAACCCCCCAAACCTCTCTTCTCACACTCTCTCACACATACCCCTCTGACAGCTTCTACATCTGGAACTGACTGATACGCAGGGCAGCAGCTCCATGCTGCCTATGCAGCTGAGGCCCCAGTTTTACAAATATAATGGATTTATTTCCAGCGAGTCTCAGGCTGCCTGCATCAGCACATACCTGATGAGTGTGTGTGTGTGTGTGTGTGGTGTATGTGTGTGTGTGTGTGTGTGTGTGTGTGTGTGTGTATCTGTGCGCGCGCACACGTGTGTGTGTCTGTGTCTGTCCAAGTGTGTGAGAGTATATGTGAAAATATGAGTGTGTGGATTTTTGCATAATCAGCATTTGTCTAGCTATACCTCAGAATCTTAGTGCTTCCCTCTCTGTCCCATCTTTCTAGTTCTTTCTCCATCATGGTTTTGCTCACCTGTCCCAGTCTTCTCACTGGGTCTAGTTTGGTTTCTGTATCTGAATGGTCCAGAGAGCAAAGAGGTATTTCCTCTTTCTAAATTTGCCCCTGGTCCCTCTGTCTCTCACGCAAGTCTTGAGAGCACAGGAAATGGCTCAATAGTTAAAATGCTTGCTGCTCAATCATTATGACCTGAGTTCAAGGTCTCTAGACATCTTCTAAAAGCCTGGGTACAATGGCATAAGTCTGTAATTCCAATGCTGGGGAGGTGAAGACAGCAGGATACCTGGAATTCTCTGGACATTCAGAATGGCTGAATCGGTGAGCTTTAGATTCAGTGAGAGAACCCATGTGAAAAAAATGAAAAGAAGAGGAAAACATCTGACTTTAACACCTGGCCTCCACATATATGTATGTATGTATGTATGTCTGTGTGTGTATGTTTATGAAACAGTATATATGCACATACACATAATACATGCACGCATACACACACAAAAAAGACACTTTTCTCTTAGAAAGCAATGCTTCTGTCCTGTCCTTTACATGGGGTTCACTCTGGTAGCCATTTACTCACTCTCTCTTTAGCAAATATCAACAAATGGCTTTAGTGGCCTGGGTCTAGTTAAAGGTCATGAATTAGAACTTCTTCAGACTGAGTTTGCAAGATACCAGTCCTACATGGCAGTACAGCCTGAGTCAGATAGTCCTTACCAGCCAGACACTTCTGAAGCTATTGAGAACACACCTCACATCTGGGAAGAAATGGCCTTCTTTTTCCTTTCATTTACAGAAAAGGTACTAGGTACTTAAGACCTTGAGACTGCTTTTAGGTTTCTTAACTGAAGAATCACAGAGTCTGTGAGTCATATGTGGGAGGGTTTAACATGTGGGTTACTCCAAAACAAGAAAGGAGTTTTTCTTCTCACTCTGCACTAAAAGTAAAATTCACTAAAAATTAAGTACAGCCTCCTAACTACAGCAAGGGCTAATAGGTCTGAGGGTACTGTTTCCTAGGGGTCAAAAGAAACAGGGATAAGAATATCTGGGGAGCAAGTTGACTCAGACCTCCTAGGCTGGCCTTGATGATGTCCTAGAGATGCCCAGGACCTGCCCCTGCCTTCAAACTATAGAAAGAAGACAGGTGAGCATGGCAAGGATGATTCCTTTCCTCTCTTCAACATCTCCCTCATTTAACCTCTCCTTCCACCATGCCTAGGGGAAAGATTGAGGGGATTCTCCATCTAGCTTTCTAGCATGCTGTTCCAGAGCTGCTAGTCTCATGCCCATCTTGATTGCAAACCAAGTCATTGAGATGTAATTCCTGTTGGAGACCTGGCACCCTGTGGGGCCTCCTCCCTGGTGACTGGGGAGGCCCATTGCTCACCTCCCTCAGTCTGGAAGAAGGACACATCTAGACCCTCCTGGCATGTTCACACTTAGTGTGCCCCATACCACATGAGTCCAAATTGCTGAATACACATTGGCCTGGTAGATCATGTTCTTCAGGGAAGTATGTGGGTGGAGACCAGAAGGCAGTGTCCTATGTCCCCACTCTTTGACATGAGACAAGGAACTCAGGGAAATGGAGCATGTCCTAGGAAAGTGATCTAGAGCCAGGTGTTTAATTGGAGCTGATACCTCCAAGCTTTGCTGACAATGAACTCACACCAGCTTTGGTGTAGAGCTGTGGGCATATTAATTGGGGAAGTTCCTGACTAACCTGACCCCAGCAGGTTTGATTTATGAGTAGAGATACCACAGCTCCATAGGGGTAAGCCTGAAATTTTCCACACGTTCCAGTTCTTCAGGTTGTAGCTGATGGTTCCCAGCTCAGACTATTAAACACATAAACAAAAACTACCCAGCTCAGTGACAACAAAGACAAAGAGAACCCATGTTTGCCTTTTGCCTATTCTCCAGCCCTGTTCTTACTCCTGTAGCTGGGCTCTGTGCATTTGCACGCATGTATTTATTATGTTCTGGCATGGCTTAAGGTGTGGGTTGACTAAGGTCAGGCTACAAACTCTAGGAGACAGTTAAGGCCCTGGAGACCAGCTCCAAAGTTACAGTTCCAAAGGGTCGAGAGACACTGAGTCCAGGGCTGTGAGAAGAGATGGTTGCAGGACTCTAAGGTGGTCCTGGGGCCTTTCAAGGAGAGGGACTATATCCCTTTCTGACCTCCTTCAATTCTTTGGGTCCCCTGAGGAAAGACCTCCAGAGCTCTAAAACCATGTTAAAACCTCTTACTCAGAAGACTTAAGAAAATCTCAACACCATGTGGAAACATATGGTACTACTCTATTAATTCCTTGTCTGTAATGGGGAGAGCCAGGGTGATCCAACTAGGATTTTGGGCTAGGGCTGTCTTCTTGTCACTCCCCCCCCAAACCTCCAAAAAGCTAGAGGCCTGGGAGGAACTCACGTGCCTCCCGCGCAGAAGGGCAAGGTAGACTAGCCCACCCAGTAGCAGAAAACAACTGATGCTCTATGCATTCTTGTCTTTCTTGAAGAGAAGTTTGCAGGGAAATGAAACAAAACGCAACATAACAGGAATTCCTTTGTCCTAAGGAAACAGAAGCTCAGGGAGGAAATAGGGTCCTACTCAAGACCAACATGGAGATTTCTAGACTCTGGAGGCTTATGTGTTCTGTTGCAGTGATTTCTTACCCAACATAAAACTATACAACTCAGTTATATTTATAACCTATATGCCTGGATTGGGCAGATCTATCACTCTGCTACTTTATCCCCCAGCTATGAGACCCCTTGCTACCTGCAGCTTCTCCAGACCATGTGGTTCTGCTCCATCTTCCCTCCACCTCCTCTTCCTCCATCTCTCTGAGACCTCCTGTACTCTTTTTCCTTCCCCTGCTTAATTCAGCTCTAGCCTTTATTTGACCAGTCAGAATGAGGAGAGGGTTCAGTGAGATCACCTGAGTATGTGATCTATCCCTCTTCTGGGGCAGCCCCTCTTGAGGAAGCAGAATTAATATCAAAATACAAGATCACTAGGGCAGCCCACAACAGTGTTCTCCTACTGGTTCGAGACAAGCTATCCAAATGGAACTTCAGTCACCCTTAAAAGCATGACATAGAGTCAGTGCAGGGTGTGAGAGCTCTTGTCACATGTCGGCAAAGGCAGGGCACCTGGTCCCTTAAAGAGGAGGCTGTGTGTGTGGTATCATAAGACAGTAGAAGAAATGGTCATGTGGCTCAGTTGGAAGTGCTTACCCACTTCCATCTGGCATCTATTCTAACACTGCATAAATGTAGGTAGGTATACTCATGCCTATGATCCCAGCACTCTGGGTAGATGTAAGAGGATCAGAAGCTCAGGGTCAATTTATATTGTGAGGACAGTCTCAGCTACAAGAGACCTTGTCAAAAATTAAACAGGCCACAGGGTTTTGTCAAGCCTGGGGCATTTAGTGCCAAACACAAACACTAGGGCACTCAGCACTCACGATGACCCATTTGGATGGGTGCTATGATTTACTTTAGTGTGTTGTGATATACAGCCTTCTCACAGGCACAGAGCAACTTGCTGTGGGTTACTAGCTTGTAACCTGCAGCTCAGGGGTCTGAACTCAGCCATTTCTATTCCAGAGAGGGTAAAGACTCCACTGGAAAAGGGGATAGAAGTTACCTATCTCCTTCCACCTTGGGGAACCCTGTAGGACCTGGGCAATTGTGGCATACCATGAAGGAAGGGCAGGCCCCAGCTTTCCATGCTGAACAGCCCCAGTCCACTCTCTGCAGGGCACAAGGAATGTCAGCAGGTTCTTTTAACAAGCAGATGCAGAGCCAGGCTGACTCAATTTTCTGTCGTCTATTTGCTTTTGATGGCTGGAAACTGCTCCTTCTCATAGGTGTGCCGAATGGCTGGCTGCAGAGCAGTGCCTCTGTGGAACGCCTAACACTTGACTGGATTTCAGAAGGACCAGATCTCTCAGCACTTCCTTCATGGACCCATGCTCTTCTTCCACCAAAGCATGTTGGTCCTGAGTCTATACCACAGCAGGCCAAGGTCCACAGGGACACTAAAAAGAGGGCATGCCACTGGAACTGGGACCTATCACAGCACTGCTAGATGAGAAAGGAGTAGAACTGGAAATCAAAACACTCCCTGGTCAGTGATATCAGCTGTGTGTTGGGCCCTGCAGATCAATATTCATTGAATAGCTCTACGACCCACCAGAAAATGTCAGTAAAAGTGGATGCATGTGGACAGAAGTGTGAGCAGGGTATAGATGTCTGGAATATCTATCGTGATGACTTTGGACTTCTGCTTACCACTATTTGAATCTTAACGAAAGAAGGGGAACAGCTCTCTGACTATGTTATGGAAAATAAGAGCAATCAACTTCTCGGTGACACCCTGTGTAATGAAAAAGGGGGGTCTCCCCTGGGCCCTCGAAAAGAGGTTAGCCAGCCTTCATGAAGGACAACTCAAACTCTCTTGCATCTGTCTCATATCTCTGTATTTGGACTAGTATCAAGGTAGAACCAGTGAATACCACAGGACAAAGGCAGTAAAACAAAGATGTGAAATTCGAGGAGCATGCACCCTGTGATGCCCGCACTCCTATCTGTGCATTAGATCCCACCCTCCTCAACCCACAGACTGACCCCAGACAAGAGACTCACCACATTTCCCAGTGCTTCCATTTCTCCTGATCTTCCTAGATCTAAAGTTCTCCTCCTGGGAACGGAGAACTCCAATACACATCGGAGCTCTCTCAATTCTCTGCATAAGTCTTCTGATGACTTGCTGTACCGGCTGCTCCCTGCTAGCTGGCTCAGAGGTCTTACATGTGTGTTAGACAGGGTTGGGGCACTGTGTTAGAACTTGTGCTGAGCTGTCATAGAAGTCCACGTGAGCTCCAGACTAGAAGGTGTCCTTTTACAGAAAGCTAAGTTGTTTCTGCTTTGACATTCTACAAGCAGCAGTTAGCACTCCGACCTCACCTTCTGCACCCTGCTCCTTTATTTATGCAGGTTTCCTGAGCCAACCGCTGCATCTCAAGGCCCAGGGATCTTGTGGACAGAACGCACGATCTAGGAATAGCCGCTGTAGGGCCCTGCTGGGTGTGGAGAGTAGAGCTGAGCCAGGTCTGGCCCGAGGCTCTATTATGTCACCTGTTAACAGTTTTTCTTTTTGTTAGTTGTGTTCTCTCCATGTTCTTGAAATTCAGGATCTTCTTACCTGAGTCCCCAGTGCTGGGATTGCAGGTGAAAACCACCATACCAGGGTACGACTGAGTTTTGGATTCAAAGCTAAAGTCTATTAAGCATGGTGTAAAATCAAGCTCATCATTTCTTTTCCACATAACACCTCTTCCTGACTTTCCTGTTATATTAATAGATATGTCTCTCCCTGCAGGTTCCCCACTCCACCTACAGCCAAATAAGGACCAGGTGAGAAGTTTTCCATCTTAAACCCAGACAAGCCACTCCTTGACCACCTTGCTTTTCTCCTTATTTCAATACCTCCTCTTAGCCCTCTGATAAATTCACCTGGCGAATCACTGAAGGACTTACATGGTTTCTCAAGATCTCTGGAATGGGGCTCAGATGATAAAGTGCTTGCAAAACAAGCATGAGGACCTGAGTTCAAATCCCCAGTAAAATTTGGGTGTAGGGATTTGAGAGATAGATGGCTCCTGTTATGAGCATTTGCTGTCCTTGCAGAGAACTGGGGTTTGAGTCCCACTAACAACACAGCAGCTGACAACCCTTTGTGACTCCAGTTACACCCAAGATGAGACCCTCTCCTGGCCTCTGCAGGAATTGCATGCATGTGATGAGCATAGACATTCTGGGAAAACACAGACACACAAAAAGAGGTGGGAAGAGGGAGAGGGACTGCTAGAGGGAGAGAGAGAAAGAGAGAGAGAGACAGACAGACAGACAGAGACAGACAGAGAGAGAGAGAGAGACAGAGACAGAGACAGAGACAGAGAGATTAACCTGTTATGTTCTAACAAGCTTTGTCACTTTTACTTGCATTTTGGGAAAATGTCTCCTGCCCGCTATTGGAAAAGTCCTCCCAAAATTTATGGTGTTTTAGGGGCAGAAATTCATCCAACATAAGGACTGGAAAAGCATTTTCCTAACATTTGAATATCCTCTAGTCTGACACACCCCCTGATCTTCTCCCTCCCTCTTGTGTTTTGAGACAGTCTCTTGTAGCCCATGTGGGCCTCTAACTGGCTAACTGTGTAGCCAGGGGTGACTTTGAACTCCTGCTCCCACCTCTCAAGTTTTATCATAAGCCAGTTCTGTCATACCCAGTTTTATCTCCTTGAACACCTCTGGGGGGAGTCTTGCAATCTTCCATAACAGACTTTTCTCTTTGGAAACCTGTGAGAACATTCTTCCAGAGACTGAAATGAAAAACCTAGGCTGGGCCCTGCTTGTCTTTAGGCCCTGTGGAAGTTTCTCAGTTCCTTCATGGTACCTGGGAAGCCTCTACACAGCTAACTTCTCTCTGGGCACTTCTGGAACTGGCTCCTCTCCTGACAGTGCTTTACAAGTGGTCACTGCTGTCTGAAGAATCCTAGGCTGAGCTCAGAGCAGGTGGGATGGATGTTGGAACAAAACATATCATGTATACATGTATAGGACAGGTACTAGATGATATGATGAGACCCAGCCTAGATGGAGTAGTTAAAAGCAAGCCTGGATCCTGGTCCTGCCTCACTCAAATCTTCGACAAATTATTTTGTCTCTATGTCTATCTCCAGGATCCCATCCTAGTCCACAAAGGTACAAACAACTAGGTCTCACCCTTAGTTGCTTACACATCTATTACATGTTGCAACATTCTATCCACAAAAATTACAAGTTTAGAAGAAAAGCACAGTGGCATATTAATGGGCTGCTTTGACAAGATAAGGTATCAGAAAACCACCTACCTTTTAATTTGCGTAAGAACAGGGATGCCATCTTATTCATCCTAGCACCCTTTCTCCATTCCATTCAGTGTGGCAGCACAGCTCAGCCTGAGAAGCTCACCACTCAGCAATGTCTGTTTGCTTGTCTTTCAACATTTACTGCATCCAGTCTCCTAACAGCTATGATAGCCAGGGAGTCTTGTCTACAGTGGAAATCGCATTCCCTTCCCAGTGCTTCAGGGTTTCCCTGGTGCCACTCCCACAAGCTCAGCCCCTTGATGAGACACTTGTTCCCAATTTTCACCCTGTCCCAGAGTCAATTTCCTCTTCCAGGTTTCCTTTTTCTTCATCCGTGTGGGAAATGCCATGAAGCCAGAAAGAGACCGATGGCAGCCTTGGATGAAGTCCTTGCCTGTTTTGAGGTTCTGGCCCACTTGCACTAGGAGTATCAGTAGCCTTCTCTGGAAGAGCACAGCACCTTGCCCTAAAGAGACTTTGCAGACAGAACAAGAAAATGAAGAGGACATACGGGGGAAGAAGTAGGCTGAGAATCACAACAATCTCATGAACAAGACCCATTTTCAGTACAAACTCAACTGGATACTTTGTGACCTGTGTCCAGCAACCTTATCCTGTAACCTATGTCATGCTCCTCAGGAAACACTTTATAGATTCAAATGATATGGAAAAAAATCCCAGCACTTGGGAGATGTCAGAGGAGGATAAGGAGTGTAAGACACAGAACGCTTTGGTCCATTTTTAGGATGAAGTGAGCTGGAGTCCATTGGAATTGCAGACAAGCTGGTTAGCCTCTCTTTGTTTCAGGAAGCTACAAGAGGAAGGCCTAGTCACTTATCCAGGATAGTGCAGCTAACAATTAGAAGGGACCACTCTTAAGTCCCAAATTTTTTGGGTGTGTGTGTGGGGGACCAGGAAAGGGGACAATATTTGAATTGTAAATAAAGAATTTATCTAATAAAAAAAGTCTCAATTTTTTTATTGGATGAGCCTTTTGTCATAGACCAATTAGATAGAAAACCTAGAAGGATGCAAGTCTACAGGCCTATCTAAAGGAGAAGAGAACCGGAATTTCTCTATATAGGTTTTTAAAAACCACTCTTGTTCCAAGTCTGCACCTGGGACATTAATGCTTTTCTCTGTGCCACAGTTCTCTTTCTCCAGTATTGTAGATTTAAAACTACTCTGTTATCGCTAATCTCTTGAATTTGTTATCTTATTTCCAAATGTATTCGAAGGACCTTCAACAGGCATAGTGAGTTCAAGGCCATCAGTGTTATAAGAGACACTGTCACAAGACAAAATACAATACAGAAAAATAAGGGTTTGGATAGAGAGATGGCTCAGTCAGGTACATGCTTGACCTGCTGTGTTTAAACCCCAAAACCCACTTAAAAATGATTGGTGTGGCCAGGCAGTGGTGGTGCTGGCCTTAAATCCTAGTCCTCTGGAGTCAGAGGAGGCAGATTTCTCTGGGTTCCAGGACAGCTTTGTTTACCATGCTAGTTCCAGGACAGCCAGGGCCTCACAAAGACACCCTGTCTTAGACAGGGAGATGTGGTGAACCCTTCAATTAAAGCAGTAAGGATACAGAAGCAGGTGACTAAATTTGTTGCTAGTATGGGCTACATAACATTTTTTTAAAAAGACAAAACAAACTTTTCAAAAGGCATGAAGAACTATGGGCATTGTCCTCTGACCTACAGCCCCTACAACCCCACAACACACCCATTCACACAGTGATAGATACATTAACATACAGAGAAAAAAAAACAGGAAAAGGAAAGTTTCATGAATGAAAGTAAGCATACAGATTCCTGTTTACATCTCTCTTTTTAAAAACAGATTTTTTTTTGTTTTTGTTTTTGTTTTTGTTTTATGTATGTGAGTACACAGTCTCTCCCTTCAGGCCCACCAGAAGAGGGCATCATATCTCAATACAGATGGTTGTGAGACACCATGTGGTGGCTGGGAATTCAACTCATGATCTTTTTCCTTTCTTTCTTTCTTTCTTTCTTTCTTTCTTTCTTTCTTTCTTTCTTTCTTTCTTTCTTTCTTTCTTTCTATCTATCTATCCTATCTATCTATCTACTCTCTCTCTCTCTCTCTCTCTCTCTCTCTCTCTCTCTCTGCCTATTTTAAACTCCAGATTTTATTCCACATTCCATAACTCCTCCCACCCCCTGTCTCCACAAGGATGTCCCCACCCTCCACACCCCACCCTACCAGATCTCTAAACTCCCTGGCGTCTCCAGTCTCTTGAGGGTTAAGTGCATTTTCTCTGACTAAACTCAGTCCTCTTCTGTATATGTGTTGGGGGCCTCATATCACCTGGTGTATGCTGTCCAGTTGCTTGGTGTTCCTGTATCTGAGAGATCTCAGGGGTCCAGGTTAATTGAGGCTGCTGGTCCCCTAACTCGGCCGCCCTCCTCCTCAGCTTCTTCCAGCCCTTCCCTAATTCAACGACTGGGGTCAGCAGCTTCTGTCCATTGGTTGGGTGCAAATATCTACATCTGACTTTCAGTAGCTTGTTGGGTCTGTTGGAGGACAGTCATGGCAGGTCAATTTTGGTGAGGGTTCCATAGCCTCAGTAATAATGTCAGGTCTTAGGGCCTCCCCTTGAGCTGGATCCCACTTTGGGCCTGTCGCTGGACCTCCTTTCCTCAGGTTCTTCTCCTTTTCAATTTCTGCAGTTCTTTCAGACAGGAACAAATATGGGTCAGAGTTTTGACTGTGGGATGGCAACCTCTCCCTCACTTGATGCCCTGTCTTTCTGCTGGAGGTACTCTGCAAGTTCCCTCTCCCTGATGTAAGGCATTTCATCTAAGATCCCTGCCTTTGAGTCCTGAGAGTCTCTCACCTCCCATGTCTCTGATACATTCTGGGTGTTTCCCCAACCTCCTATATCCTGAGGTTGCCTGGCAACCACAAGGATTGTGACAATCAGAGCTTCAGTTCTTTTCCCCCACTCAATACCAGATCATGTGCCCCTTTCTCCCATCCCCTTTCCCTCCCAGGTCCCTCTCTCCATCCCCCCTTGTGGTTGCTTTCTTCTCCCTCCCAAGGGGGACTGAGGCATCCTCACTTGGTCCTTCAGCTTGTTGAACTTTTTGGATGCTGTGGACTGTATCTTGGGTATTCTGTACATTTTAATTTTTGGCTAATATCCACTTATTAGTGAGTGTATACCATGCATGTCTTTGGGGTCTGAATTACCTCACTCAGGATGATATTTTCTAGTTCCATCCATTTACCTGCAAAACTCAGGATGTCCTTGTTCTTAATAGATGAATAGCATTCCGTTGTGTAAATGAACCACATTTACTTTATCCATTCTTCTGTCATGGATCATCTGTGTTGTTTCCAGCTTCTGGCTATCACAAAGAAGGCTGCTATGAACATAGTGGAACAAGTGCCCCTGTGGCATGGTGGGCATCTTTCGGGTATATTTCCAAGAGTGGTATTGCTGGGTCTTCAGGTAGATCTATATATCATTTTTTAAAGTCTCCTTTTAACGTCATATTTATTTATTATTTTTATGTGTATGGGTGTTTTGCGTACACATATGTTGTGCACTACATGCATGAAATACACAATGGAGGCCAGAGAGGGCCTCAACTTTCCCAAGGATTGGAAACCAGACAGATGTGATCTGCTACGTGGGTACTTGGAATTGAACCCAGTCCTCTAGAAGAACACCCAGCTGCTCTTAACTGCTCCCATGTCTCTCTAGTCCCATTTACAACTTTTCAGTAATGTAGCAAAATGGTAGGGCTTAGTAATGCTGCTTGTAATTCCAGTAGTTAGGAAGCTGAGGCAGGAGGATCAGGGTCACCATGAGGTCATGGAGCCAGCCTCAGATACATATTAAGTTCCAGTTCAGCTAAGCTACATTAGCCTATCCTCAAAATTAACCCCTCACAATCAGGGCAGTAAAGTCTAGGCCTACAGGATGTAGGAACTTTTTCTATTTTTCCTATTTTGTTTATTTTTTCTAGTCAGGGTTTCTCTGTGTAGTGCTGGCTATGCTGAAACTCACCTGTAGAACAGGCTGGCCTTATACTCAGTGAGTGTGCCAACCTCGGCCTCGCAAGTGCTGAGATCAAAGGCATGCACTTCTACCACCACCTGGCTGATGCAGTGTCCCCTAACTTTCACTTTTGGAGCTGTCAAGATGGATCAGGTTTGGATCCCAGCAACCACATGGTGTCTGGAACTCCAGTTCCAGGATATTCCATGCCCTTTTCTGACTTCCATAATCACAGAGATACATACAGGAGACTACTCATTCACATAAAATTTTTAAATATTGAAAAAGAAATGAAATTTATTTTTATTATTTTAAAAATACAATTATTTTTATGTGTGGGAGTGTTCAGCCTGTGTGGGTATGTGTATATGTGTACCACATGTGCCTATTATCTAAGAAGGTCAGAAAAGTGGTCCAATCCCCTGACACTGTTGTTGCAGATACTTGTGGGCTATCCAATGGATGCTGATAATAGAACTTGTGTCTTGTAGAAGTGCAGTCATGCAACATAACTAGTAAGCCATCTTCTTTGACCCTTTAAGGAATTTAAAAAGAACCCTAACCTGGCTTTCACACTCAAACAAGTCCAAGACCTGCTGGGATAGAAATTGGTAATATCAAACGTAAAGGCTCAAAGGACAATAGTAGAGAACTGACAAAATGTAAAATCTGTATTCTTGTTAGTTTTTGTTGACCTAATATTAACGTGTCTCCATCAAACTGTACTGTGGGCAAGTCTCTGAAACTATTTATTGATTGATGTAAGACAGCAAAACCCAAGGTTGCTGTGGCCATTTCTGGGTGAGTGGTGATACAGAGTTCTATAAGAAATCAGGTTGAGCAGGCCACAGAAAGGAAGCCAGTTAGAACCATTCCTCCATGACCTTTGCCACCATGTACCCTGAGTTCCTGTCTTGGCTTACAGCGTAGTCATTATTCTATTGCTATGAATAGACACCAAAACCACAGCAACCCATATAAAGGAAAACATTTATAAAAATAGTTCAGACAGTTCAGCCATTGGAGGGTAGCTGAGAGTTCTACATCTAGATCAGAAGGCAGAGAGAGAGAGAAAGAGAGAGAGAAAGAGAGAGGTGTTTATGTTAATGTGTGGTGTGTCTGTGTTTCTATGAATGTGTGGTATGTCTATGTGTCTGTGTAAGACACAGAGAAACTGAGAGAGAGGTGTGTGTATCTGTGTGGTGTGTCAATATTTCTGTGTATATATGTGGTATATCTATTTGTGTATATCTATCCACGTGGGGGGGGGACGTTACCTAATATCTGTGCAGTATATTTTGTGGTCAGTAGGTGGCGATGTTGGCATGGATTTATTTCTACCACGTTCAAACTCTTCTGATTAGAACTTCTGGAAACTTGACCACTATTGAAGGCTATTCTGATTAAACCTTCATTGACAGCAGGTATACCCTGATCTAAACTTTAATGCCCGACTCATCCATTGTGGTGGTTTGGAGGTGTGCTATTTTGTCAGTTAGGGAATTCAATTATGTCCTGGAGAGTGTTGGCTGCCTATTGTTCCCCCTATTAGAGTTGCTATTTGGTTCACAGAAATTGCTTTGTTGTTGTTCTTGTTATTGTTGTTGTTGTTGTTTTGTAGTTGTTTGGGTTTTCTGATTGCTCGTCTGAGACAATCTCTTTGTGTTCTAGGCTGACCTTGAACTCGTGATCCTTCTGCTTCCACCTCTTAAGTGGTGGAATTAGAAGCATGTGTACCTATACCAAGCTTATAACTGTCCCCGCTTGTGTGTGTGTGTGAGTGTGTGTGTGTGTGTGTGTGTGTGTGTGTGTGTGTGTGTGTGTGTGTGCACTCATGCACATGTGGAGGACAGAGAACAAACTCAGCTTTCTGTCAGAATTCAGGGGTCATCTACTTTGAAGTTTTTACTGTTGTCTCCCACTGGCCTGGAACTCATCAGGTAGGCTAGGCTGGCCAGCCGTTAGCACTGGCAGGAGTACTTATGGTGGAATTTTAGCAATCTCTGTGTAGCTAAGCCTAGCGTGTGATTTCCCTCCTGGCACACTCGCCCCTATCCTCATGACAGCCATCTTAACTGTTTTTAAATATTTGTAAGAGCCATGTCCGTGGAAAGTCTGCGGCTCCTCTAATTTTCCTTCTAGGGTTTTTCCCCTGGAGCTTTATACTTTGATTAGATTGATTTATCTTGCGACACACTGTACACCTGTCGTCCGGGGACCTCAGGATGCCATGTGGTGGTTGCAGTCCTGCTGCGTGTCCTGGTTCTCCAGAGGTGGACTAGCCTTTTAGAAATGGCACCTTTTCTCACTTCTCTCACCTCTTTTGTCCCTCCATCCCTCGTCCCTCTCTTTTCCTCTGGATTCGAGTAGAATTAGCAGAAGGGATGTTCTGAGCTCCTGGCTCAGTGCTGTGTTCTCACTGTAGAATATTCACATTTTAAACTGGTGCTGCTGTCTCGGGCCTCACTTATTATTCTCACCATTATGCTGTTGGGAGTCTGTGAGTGACAGCTGTCTGTCCCCCTCTGCTTCCACCCTGTGTGCACTGGCCTTTGATGGCCACTGCAACAACTTTCTCTTTCACCTTTGCTTTCTCAGAAATTTGATGACCTGTCTCTGTGCTGGTTTCTCTACCACCATCCTTGATGTAAGAATCTGTCTGGACTCTCATTTCAGTGGACTGTGGGGTTTGCTGCTTAAACCACTGCCTTTACAGTGTTGTTGCTGCGAAGAGACACCATGACCACAACAACTTTGATAAAGGAAAACATCTCATTGGGGCTGCCTTACAGTTTAGAGGTTTAGTCCATTATCGCCCTGGCAGGAAACATGTCCACATGCAAGTATACATGATGCTGGAGAAGTAGCGCAAAGTTCTACATCTTGATCCGAAAGTAGCGGAAGGAGACTGTGTTCTATATTAGGTGTAGCTTGAGTGTAAGAGACCTCAAAGACAATATGCCCCCACGGTGATACACATCCTCTAACGAGGCCACACCTCCTCCTATAAGGCCACGACTCCTAACAGTGCCACTTCCTATGGGCTGAGCATTCAAACCCATGAGTCTATGGGACCGCTCCGATTCAAACCACCATAACCACTGTCTTGAGTAAAACATTTTAGGAGCTGATGTGGCAATTGACCACCACCTGAACTCCTTTCTCCCCATTCCTATACCTTTGCCTGGCCTTTGGTAATGCTCACCGTTCCGCTTGTTATGAATCACTTCATCTCAGTGTAAAGAAGGCAGTGTCTAATCACAGGGCCTGTCTCACTGAGATGACCAGTGGGTATCCTGACGACTGGGTCCTGGTGCTTGTCTTTGGCCTCAGCATTCAATTCTGCTTGTTCCTGTGTCACCGGCTTAATCAGCATCAACTTGTTCCCTGCCAACTAGAAGTCACCACCCCTGAGTTCCTGTGACTACACAGTGTGCTCCTCGGGACTTCATGATTCAGACTGCTGCCCATCTCCCCTGAGGTGGTTTCCACTTTAGTCTACTTCCGTGTGGCTCCCCCACCCTGTGGCCTTACTGTTGCGAGCTCTTTTTCCTTCCCAGCTGTATTCTAAGTACCTTGCATTGGCCCCCAGCTTCTGCTCCTTCCTTCCCAGATGGGGCTGCTCAGAGGAATTTAGGAATAGTTTATAGTCCCACATGTCAATATGCCCTAGTCTGCTGTGCTCTGAACATCTGCATTCCTCAAAATGCTTATGTTTAAATCCTAACCCCCAAAGTGATGAAGTTGGGAGATGAGACCTCATAAAATATGCCCGAGGAACCCAGGCTCCCCGTGTGTGTGTGTGTGTGTGTGTGTGTGTGTGTGTGTGTGTGTGTGTGTGTGTTTGTGTGTGTGCGCGCGCGCGTGCTCCCCTTTTTTGGTGAGAGGATGCAGAGAGGAGGCGCCAACTATAGGCCAGAAAACAAACTTGCACTAGATCTCAAAATCACTGGCATTCCGATCTGATCTGTGAACATTCCAGCCCCTGGAGCTGTGGAGAAGTATATGAGCCACCGTGGTACACACTAAGGCGCCCTCCGACTGTACACAGTTAGCAATGCGAACAACCTCGGGAATAGATTCCCCTCCAAGAGGGTAAGGTAGTGCTTGGCAGCTGAAAATAATCTTACACTCATGCTCGCGTGCGCGCGCACGTATAACACACACACACACACACACACACATGCACACACGCGCACACACACAGAGTTCATAAAAAGATAAATAGTTTATTTGTGGTATTAACATTACATAGGGCTTCAAATTGGGGAGAAATTCTGTGAAAATTTGGGGAGCTAATTATAAAATAAATAAATAAATAATAAAATAACAACAAAAGAGGATTTGTGTCCTCATTTTCTGGTTTGCTGTCCCAGCACCATCCCATAGGCATACATTTGCCAAGAAAACTTCAGTGAATCCTTTGTTCTGGGGGAGCCAATCACTGCTCCTGTCCTGTTCCATGAGCCTGCCTCCGCGGCCCTTTTTAACACAGGCACAGAGCGCTCTATCCCTGGATCCCACTTCTCCGTGTCCTGGAGTACTGCCATTCCGAGTCCACCCGCAGCAGCTTTCTGACCCAGTCCCCACTTCACTCTCACCAGCTTGCTACTAAAATCCTCCTCCCTGTGGGGCTGTAATGGCCCAGGGTTATGGAGGACGGGTTGGGGAAGCTTCGACCCTGGAAACCTCAAACCTGAGGACCCAGGAATTAGCTTCCTCCCCCCTCCCAACCTATACTATAAAGCTGCCACCCACACCATCAACCTTAGTAAGAATTTATTACCATGACAGTTATCAATTATAGCAATGTAAAAAAGTGATAGTTTTTTCTTTATCCAGGCTTGGTCCCTAATAAACAAGACAGAGACTATTAGATTTATTTAGACAAGCTTTATGGCACAATAATTGAGCAGCTACTAATCTATTTTAATCCTCTAAAATAATCTGGCTACCTGACAACCAGAATCCCTGAGATACTTGCATTTTAGTATTGATCTGCTTCTCTCTGCTCCAGGTGTGTTCTCATGGTGGCTCCTTGACCTCCTAGTGAATCCCATCCCCCCTCTCTCTTTCCCTCGCTCCCTCCCCTCTCCCCCACTAGCTGGGATCAGAAGTCCCACCCTATTCTCACCTCTGCCTAGTCATTGGCTGATCAGCTCTTTATTGACCAATCAGGGAATAAATGGGGAGCAATGCTTACTCAACATTTAGACAGGAGAGTCTTCGAACAATCATTACGATGCCAAGTACAGATTGCAATCAGATGCAAGGGGCCCAGAAATCAGCATTTGAATAATACAAGAGATAATCTTTACACTGTGCACAATAACAGTATGCCAACACTTCACTCCTTGTTGTAGCTTATAAGCCCCCCACCCCACCACACACACCCTACAGCCCCTGAGTGTGTAGATGAAGCATCTTCCAACACCCCTGCCCTAGCCAATGGTACGTGACTACATAAACCTTGGCTCAGAGACCCTGGCCACTTCCCCAGAGGCACAAACATCCTTTTCTCCACCCAATAAATGAACTAGTTTTCTGAAGCTGTTCCTGGGTGGGCTCATTGCCCTCCCACTCACTGCTGACTGAGATCCGGCATGGCACTGGTTGTGCCTGGCTAAGCTTCCCTCCCTCCAGTCTGGCTAGGTGTGCAATGGGCACCTACCCAGAGAGTAGCAGACATGGGTGGCAACTCTGCACCCTTTACTCCATAAAAATTCATTCAGTTTTCAAGATCTATTTCAGCCTCAGTCCTGTGTCTAAAGTGTTCCCATATCCAGGAGTTGAAAGAGAACCCTGTGTTTCTGAGTGTCCTACCCTTACCCTGCAGGCAATGGGGACTTATGATTCCATGGTCTTCATGATCTTTTGGATCTTTCGTCTGGCGGAATTTAAGTCCTTAAAGCTGTTATTGACCCTCATACCCTTCTCTTCCCAGAACGGTCTGTGCAACTGTAGAACTCGAACATTTTGATAATTGATTTAATTATTTTCAATTCTGATGAACACCAAGGATAAAACCATATACGAGAAAGACATTGTCATTCTAATTATGAAAATGAGTACATTTGTTACCAAGTAGACTTTATTATTTTGAAGACAAAAACCAAAAGCAGGTCATGATAGCCTCATTAGTTTTTTTGTTGTTGTTATTGAAAAATAAAAATAACCATCTAAGTCTGGAGAGGATTATTTAATCACCAAAGTGCTTGCCTTGGGAGCATGAAGACCTGTGTTTGAGCCCAGAACCCATGTTAACATAGGAAAAGCCTAGTGCAGAGATGCACACTTGCTATCCCAGTGCTGGGGGTAGAGACAGGTGGATTTCTAAGACTTCCTGCCCAGTCACATCTACTAGGTGAGCCTCAGGCCAGTGGCTTACTGTGCCTCAAAAACCAAGGTAGGTGATGCTCTAGGAGGAACAGCTCCTGTGATTGCTAACTGCCTTCCACATGCATGTACCAATACATTTACATGCAACTCTACGTAAGTATACACACACACACACATACATATACACATAAACATGCCTGTGCATTTCTGAGAATGAAATGGAAGTTGTTGGGAAGATCTAGAGATTTTAGAAATCATGAGCATATCAATGTTTCAAATAATAGCAGTGAGACTTTTCTCAGTGAGAGAAGCAATCTTGGTTTAGCAGGGACTTTCTGTCCCCTAGAGAGGCTGCCAGCTGTACACTTGCTCTCAAGACCTTACCAAGCTCCATCTCTGGTCCTGGTCTGGATTGCTCATGACCATGAAGCAGGCTGGCAGAGAGGAGAATGGACAAATGAATATGATGTCAACAAACTTTTATAGTGATTTTTCTTCAGTATGGTTTTGTATCATTAAAAGATACAGTTGGATTTTCAACACATATTGGATGTGGATGCCCATCAGAGGTTTCCATTGTGTAGGGCATAGAGTGCTTGACTTGGCATGCAGGTGACCTTAAATTCATCACCATCACCTGCCAAGTCAGAACAAGCATGGCAGACACACTGAAATGAAGCCAGAAAGAGTCTATACAGCTCTTCATTGTTCTCACTGTATTTGCCTAAATTATCAGGTCAACAACAAAACTTTTTTGTTCCAATAAATTGGTGCCATTGTAAGAGTCCTTTTCTGACCTGTAGTGAGGGTGAGAGTCTTGGTTGGACTCTAGGTGTATCTACTGTTGAGGATCTTCATGGAAAAAGAAAATCCGCAGGAGAGGCTGTTATGTGGGTCCAAACTTTGAAAACAGACCCACAGCACACATCCGTGGGGTTCAGTGGAAGCATGTCTGTGGAGTCAGACTGCCTATGACATTCTACTGTATTAGTCACTAATTGTGAAATGGAGCCACTCACTCAATTTCTGTTTCTTCAGTTGCTCAACAAAGAGGGTGTGAACTCTTTGTGAGGATTCCGAGCTAATTATCAAGAAGATATACCTGAAATGCATGAGGTTGCTGTATCCCCTGCCTCCAGCTGGAACAGGCTGACGGAGAATATGATCGGCCTTTCGCAGCTACATGCGAACCAGTGACCTGTGAAAGATACTTAGGGATGGGTGGGTAGGAAGACGAAAAGAACAGGGACTAAAACAACATAGCTGTTCAAAGTCCAACTTTACTCAGGAGAAACAGGGGATATAAGTTTTGGGGCCGTGACCCTCCCTCCCAAAGCTGCAAGTCTTCTCAGCAGGTCTCCAGCAGGCTGAGCTATGTTGCCATAACAGATCTCAGGCAGATGTTACTTTCACAGGGTCTGCTACTCTGCAGGAGATGGCGACTGACCCCCTTTCACAGGAAACTGTAGCTCCTTTGAAGTGCCAGAGGAGCTCTGACATCTCTGTTAGGTGGGAGGAGGTGTGGCTGGAATTCCTCAGCTAGGTGTAGGTGAAATGCAGGCAGCTGAATTATGCCTAGAGGCTATATGGCATTACAATGGCTCTCTACAGCCTTTGATGAATAAATTGCTCCCCAGAGACCATTCTGCAGTAGTTAGTGGAGAATGACATAAGAGTATCCAATCTCACTGTCTCTTTTTACTAAAAGACAATCTTAATTGTCCATTTTAGTTTATTAGAGTCTATTGCTGAGTTCCATTTCTGTATCTATAATTGTTCCTTCTTTCTTGCCGTTGCTGAAGGAACAAAGACATTTCTCTCATTTCCATCCAGAAAGGAGAGGCTGGCTTTTGTGCTCCTCCAAAGTCAAGGGAACAAAGCAGCTGTGCATTTGGGGCAGCAGAGGCAGGGGAGGGACTGCATGGGGTCCACCCTGTGAGAAGACAGGCTGGGGACAGAGAAGAGGAGATCCTAGCAGGGAAAGATCCAGTCCTTTCCTGGTGATCCAGCAAGGTGGCAGAGCCTTTGATGAGCAGCTGACATGAGGCAGGAGAATGTCTAGAAACTTCCCCCTTCAAAGAACACATCTATCCTGGAGTATGGTAGTGAATGTCTGTAATCCTGGCATTCTGGAGGCAGAGCCAGGAGGATAGCAAACTGAGGCTAGCCTGGTCTACACAGTGAGTTGCATGCCCATCATGATTAATTTAATATATCATATCATGTAAGTATAATATCACATAAATGATAAGACAGTCTCAAAAAACAAAGAAAAGCAAAATAAACAAGAATACCTAAAGGAACAGTGAACCTAACATCTTCAGAGAGAAGAGATTGCTGCAGAAACTAAGACCTTGGAGAATGAGTTTGCAAGGTTTACAAGTTTTTTGTGTGGTTTCAAGGGTGGAGGTGCAATTTACAGAGCACTTCAAAGCTTGGAATCCTTATTAAAATGGAAAATGGGCCAAAATTCAGACTTTATGTGACCCAAGGAAAAAGATATATATAGTATGGTATGACATTTTTGCATCTCATTGTTATGAGAAATATGAAGTATTTATAGGATCCATGAAGTCCAGCTGCTGAGTTCCCAAACCAGATAGCAAAAGATTTTAAAACATCTGCTTTTGATGGTGATCCCCACGCTCCAGGCCTGTGGCTGTCATGGTCTCTCCCTGGGACATGGATTCATTTGTGGAACAGGAAGGCTTGGGAAGCAGGGATTCCTGGTTTGTGCACCTGGTGTAGGGATCTTAAAGGCGATTCACTTGAAGGGGTTGTTCCAGATCATGCCTCAGCAGCCCAGGCCTTGTGCCCCTGCTGAATCAGCAAAGGCCTTGCCATATTTCAAGGTAGCTGGATGTACTGCTCTTTATGAATGTATGATTTATCTAGGTATGTCTTGTATACAACAAATCTTTCTTTGTTCTAATACTTTTTGATCAAATATAGGTCAAATTTCGCATCAAAATCATTGAAGAGAGAGGAGAGAGAGAGAGAGAGATACAGGCAGACTGACTGAGTCTAACTTAATTCTGGCTAGACCTAATCAAAAATAATTTTATCTATTCAGAAGAGAAGAATAGATTATATTAGTACCATTTTTCTGTACAGAATTTGATCAAAAATATTTATACTATTTGACATAATAATTCTATTTTCTTAGAAATAACCTAAGGAAATACTCTGAAATACAGATAAAACTCCCAATCTACAAAATGTTCATTATAATTTTATTTATAGTATTTGGAAAGAATCTGAACAAAATTATTTGGGAAATGCTTGAATAAATGATGATATGTACATATAATAAAATGTCATGTAGTAATTAGATGAAATATTTTGAGATAACCTTTTATACCATAAAAAATTACTAAAATGTTAAGTGATAAAGCAGATATACTATTTTAGAGAGACTGTAATTCCATACAGAAAGCATATGATAAAAATAGTAGACCCAGCCCATATGCCTACCTAGAGCAACATTAGGTTAACATGTATCTGTCTCACAGTAGACTATTACACAGCAATGAAAACAAACTCTTGTCCCATCTAATAATGTGATGCAATCATTCTTCCTTTTCCTTTTTTTAATTTATTCTTTTCTTTATACAATACTTCCTGACCAGTTTCCCATCTCTCAATACTTCCCAGGCCCCAGATCCAGTTCTCCTCTGTTTCCCTTCAAAAATGAGCAGGCCTCCCAGGAATCCCCACCAAATATAGTTTAACAAGCCACAATAAGACTAGATACAAACCATCATATCATATCAGGGCTGGGTGAGACAACCCAGTAGAAGGGAATGTATCCCAAAGGCAGGCAAAGAGTCAGAGACAGCCCCACCCCACCCCTGGTCCACACTGTTAGAAGTCCTACAAGAACACCAAGCTACATAACCATGACATAAAATCAGTAACATGCATACAAGCTTCCTGATTGTGGGTTCAGGTTCTGTGAGCTCCTATGAGATCTGGCTAGCTGATTCTGTGGGCTCTGTTCTTATTGTGTCATTGACCCCTCTGGTTCCTACAGTCCTTTCTCCTCCTCTTCCACAAGATAGCCTGAGTTCAGAATTAATCTTTGAAATCATATTTTTGATAACACATACATAGGTAATGAGAAGCCAGGGCAATAGCTGAGATGAAGATTAAGTAGGTAGATAGTGAAGAGGAAATCTATGAGTGGGGAGAGACAGATGGAGGTGCTGAGTAGCTCTAGATGTCTTGACCTGAAGAACAGTTACACAGGGACTTGTTTGTATAGCTATTAATTCTGTGCATATGTTATATGCAGTTATAAACAGCATTAACAGCAAAATACAGGAAACAGCAGAAAGAAAATATCTTGTAAAAGAAATACTGATGGCAAAATTATAGTTGACTTTTGTTCTATTCTCTGTTTGGTCTCTTTCCTAAATTTCTTTAACACATCTTCTTTTAGTTATCAGATAACCAGTCAAAAAATAAGTAAAGGCTATCAAAATTTCCATTGTGGCTGTTGGATCTATTATCTGTCTGTCTATGTATCTATGTATCTATCTATCTTTCCTGACTGGTTTTGAGTGTCAACTTAACACTTGCTAGAATCGTCAGAGAGGAAGGAGCTTTAGTTGAGAAAATGATCTAGCTATAATACATTTTCTCAATTAATGATCAATGGGGAAGGGCCATTGTGGGTGGTGCAATCACTAGGTTGGTGCTCCTGGGTTCTATAAGAAAGAAGATTGCCAGATCATAATGAATAAGCCAATAAGCAGCACCCCCTCCATGGCCTCAGCATCAACTCCTGCCTCCAGGTTCCTGACCTACTTGAGTTCCTGTTCTGACTTCCTTAGGTGATGGAAATAGAAACTGAATAAGCAGTTTCCTCCCCAACTTGCTTATTGATCATAATGTTTCATTCCAGCATTATAAACCCCCATAATCTATCTTTCTATCTATCTATCTATCTATTTATCTATCTATCTATCTATCTATCTATCTATCTATCTATCTATCTATCTATCTATCTATCATCTATCTAATTATCTATCATCTATCTATCTTCTATTATCTATCTATAACCTATCTTCTGTCATCTGTCTGTCTGTCAGTCATCCATCTCACCCTATGAATAAGAGAGAAGTCTAGGGCTGGGGCTTGGTGGATGCTGGGGACATTTGTTCCCTCTGATACTCATATAATGACTAAATTGTCTAATGATAGATTCTTATCATAAACCATGGTCTCCTATAAAAGTTTCAATTTGTTTGAAAGCTCAAAAAAGATTCCTTTAATGAGAGAATTGTATTAGCCTTGACATCAGAGCTCCAACAAATGCTAAGTAAACAACTTCATCAAGTGTTTGTGTCGAAAATTGAATCATAGAGGTCAATTGGTTAATTGTTGAGAGTTCATTTCAGCAAATGGTTTTTCCTGAGGAGAGGTTAAAACGGATTCAGAGCCTGTTGAGGTTGGCATGCAGGCTTTAAAATCTGCTTCATTTTCAAAGATGCACAGACTACTGGAAAAGGGGTAAAATTGTGTTTTGCATGATTATTTTAAAATGGATTTGCTGTTACCATATATACTATGCATTTATACATGATACTTTACAGTTTGTATTTATCCATCTGGAGCAACGATACCTTTTATAATATGGAGATAATTATTTCATAGTTTTTGTCAGATTTCCAATGTGATTCACAAGAATCACAAATATTTTGCCCTATTATTTTCCTATTTGGAAATTAACCTGAACAGATTTTACAGATTATGTACAAGATAGTCCTTCCAAGGTTTTTAGTACACAGTGTTTTTAGTTTTTAGTACATCATTTTTTTTCTGTCTTTAAAGACATCAAGGACTTTTGAGAAAAAAAATTCCATTTAATTATTATAGAAATTATAATTCTTTTTTTTTTCTTTTGAGATAGCATTTCTCTTTGTAGCCCTGGTTCACTATATAGACCAGACTGGTCTTGAACTTACAAAGATCCACTTGCCTCTGCATCTAAGTGCTGGAATTGAAGGCTTAAATGTTTGTAGCTCTTCCTTCACTAGGAAGTGGGACTGTTGGCCACCCAAGGACAAAGGTAGCAGAAAGGGGGCAGGGTTTCGATGACCAAAATACCCATGGATTGACTTCTGGGATTGGCTTCAGCAAGACAGCTCAACTTTATTCTAGGTGACCAAGGGCTATATAGATCTTGGGGACTGGGTAGGAAACTCCAAGGTGGATATACAATTGGCTATGACTAGTGGCTAGAAATGCTTCATTTACATGAGGAATTCCAAGAACCTTCCCCACAGGTTCTTATTGGAAGACAAGACGGTGAACCTGTAATTTGACCATAGACTACATGACTGTTTTTGGGGGGTATTGAGGGTGGGGGTTACAGGTGGAAAGGTCTGATTGGTCATAACACAGTATCTACATAACATATCAGGTGATGTGCTCAATCACGAAGAGCATGCAGGAAGTTTTGTGCAGGGTCATCTTCTAGATAAGGTTAGGCACCTATGCTTAGAGACACTCTCTAGATAAGATCAGGCAGAGAAGAAGAAGCCCTGCTGAGAAAAGGAGCCCTCCATTTTTTGCCAAGCTCAGAGAACTTATCCAGACACAGTGGGCTTTGACTTTAAAGCAGGGTCTTCCAATAGTGTGTGCCACCACACCCAGTCTTAATATCCTAAAGGTATAAAATAACAGTTCTGGAGCTGGGGAAATAGCTCAGTTTGAAACAGGCTGACTCCATGACAGGCTTCCAATTGACAGTTCAGGAGACTAGGCCTAAATCTGTTTCCAAGGACTGGGCAACTCCAGGCAAGTCCATGTCAAGTCAGTTACTGAAAAACAAAAAACCAAAAACATCTAGGCCTCAGGCAGCCAGTCATAAGCTGCCCCACAACCTCTTGGGAAAAACAACAGTTTTTAGCCCCCCATGCCCCAGCAATGGTTCTGGAATGTCACTAGAGATAGAGCCAACAGATTAAAAAAAAGGTCACCTACCCCTCCCCCAGAATTCCCCTAATGTGTTTAAATTGGGTCTGTGAGCTCACTCTGGTGCCTCCATCTTGGTAGACAGTAGACCCCAGCACACTGGACTTCTGCAGAATAAAATGCTCTTAGCTTTTACATACTATGTGAATCCAGGGTCTCATTCTTCATCGAATCGTGGACCCTTATAAGTTGATAGAGTGTTTGCTATTTGTGTTGGTACCTGCCCCCTCCCCCAACCCCTCTGTGACTGGTACTGTTCTGGGAGATTATGGAGCCTTGTTGGAGGGTGGGTTTTGAGAGTTGATATCTTTCCCCTACTTACTCTCTCTGCCTTCTGTGAGTGGCTGAATGTGAGCTCTCCTCAAGTTCTGCTCTGTTCCCACTGTCATGCTATCCTTGCCATTGTAGACTCTCTCTTGGGAAAAACAAGCTGAAATAAACTCCTCCTTCTGTAAGTAACTGTAGATCATGATGTTGTGTTATAGCAACAACAACAAAAAATAACTAACACATCATGGGAAACACAGGACTTGAGTTTGATCCTCAGAATCTGCAGAAAAATCTGACCTGAGTAGTGCATTTTTTGTTATATCATTGCTGGGTGATAAACACAGAAAGACCTATGGCCCCCATAGACCCTTATTTGAATGCTTAGGGACTGGCATTAAGGAGGTGTGGCCTTATTGGAGGAAGCATGTCATTGGGGGTTGGCTTTGAAGTTTCAAATGCTGAAGCCACGCCCAGTGGCTCACTCTTCCTGCTGCTTGCTGATCTAGAAGAATTGCTCTCTGCTCCTTCTCCAGCACCATTTCTGCCTGCACGTAGTCATGCTTCCTGCCATGACAATAATGGACTAAACCTCTGAACCTGTAAGCCAGTTCCAGTTAAGTGGTTTTATTTATAAGAAGAATTGCCATGTTCATGGTATCTCTTCATAGCAATAGAAATGTTAGCTAAGGCAAGGACAAATATGAATACTAACACTTGTATACACATACAATCAAAAATCCACATATAGAAAAATTAAAGAACTAAAGGAAGATAAGACCACTGTGACAGATAATGTGTTTGGCAGTTTCAGAACAGCCCTTCCTATTTACTGTAGTATGCAGGATTCCACCATCCAGAAACACTCTTCTCCTCTGCGTTCTGAATCAGTTAATATTGTGTGCATTTTCATGGGGAATCTATTTCTATTCAACTCTGATAGAGATGGTAGTGATAGATCAAAGAAATAATTACATTCAAGTCCTTCTTGAGCCAATGAGCTTATTGGTGTTATTTATAGGAACTTGCCTGTAATTCAACTGCTGTCACATTACCAAAAAGCTCATCCTAGTGTAGGTGAAGACCAATGGTACCTTTGGACCTCCCTGTACAAACTGTATCAACCAAGTCTTCTCTCCCCAAGTCAGTCATTTACTGTTTATATACCCTTAGGGAAGAGCCTTCTGAGTCTTATAAGTTTTCTGTGAGCTTCATGAGCCTTCCTAACACCTCCACAAGGGAGTGTTTTTTTTTCTATATTCTATATTTACATTCCAAGTGATTTCCCCTTTCCCAGTTCCCCCCTCCCTGAAAGTCCCATAAGCCCTCTTCCCTCCCCCGTTCCCCATTTGCCTAAGAATTTCATGAATTCATTGTTTTTAATTGCAGAGTAGTATTCCATTGTGTAAATATACATGGAAACTATCTCTGATAAAAAATTGAAGAAATGTATAGAAAAGCACCTTAAGATTGACTATTTCATGGAAAAATTATACAGATAAAATGGTAGGCATAAAAATATGCCTAAGTTGATTAAAAGTGGAATTATAAACATTTTCTGATAAAACTGAAAATCTACAAGGAAAATATTTTTGATAAAACTCAAAAAATATATAGAAAAACACGTCAAAACTGACTATTTCATGAAAAATTAAACAGATAAGATGATAGGCATAAAATATTCCTAAATTGGCTAGCCTCCTGCCACCCGGTCTTCAACAGGCAGCTTGTGTGTAACCTGCTCCCAGGTGCTGGGCTGATCTGCAGTGACCAGCGCGCCAGCTCTGCGGTGGGACCTTCTGCCTGGTGGAGGGACCCCGCGCTGGGAGGGAGCCTGCCAGCTTTCCTTCCGCGACCTCTGTTCCCGCGGACTGCGCTGGAGTGACGGGTACCCAGGCTCTCCCCCCAATATAACATCACTTGGGACACGGCCTGTTGGGGCTTCCGTCTGTGCCCGAGGGCGGGTTGGCGCTGTGGTCTTCTGGGTGCCAGATCGGCTGACCACAGGGTGAGCGGCGCCACGGAGCGTGCCCTCCGCCATCTTTGCTCCAGTGACCAGGTAGTTGGGACCGCCAGGCTCAGAGACAGACAGGCATAATATCGCTTCAGTCTCAGGCAGCTTGTGTGTAACCTGCTCCCAGGTGCTGGGCTGATCTGCAGTGTCCAGCGCGCCAGATCTGCTGTGGGACTTCTGCGTGGCAGAGGGACGCCCCCTCCCCCCCCAGGAGAGATCACACACCCCTGCACAGGGCAGAAGCCTGCCAGCCTCCCTTTGGCGACCTCTGCTCCAGGAATCCACTAGGCTGAGCCTTTAGATGTGCAAGGCCTCCCCAATATAAGATCACTTGGGGCAAAGCACATTAGGGCTCCAAAGTCACTCAGGAGCAGGCAGGCCCCAGAAATCGGTGCCAGGGGAATCCTGGTAATCCAGGGGGGGCAGAAATAGCTTTGCAGGCTCACAGGAGGTCCAACCAACAGCCAGTGGCAGCAGGACCAACTAACACCAGAGGTATCCAGATGGCAAAAGGCAAACGTAGGAATGTTACTAACAGTAAGCAAAGTAATGTGGGACCATCCGAACCCAACTCTCCAACAGTAGCAAGTCCTGGATACCCCACCACACCCGAAAGACAATATCTGGATTTAAAATCACTTCTCATGATGCTATTAGAGAATCACAAGAAGGACACAAATAAATCTCATAAAGAGTTACAGGAGACCATGAATCAACGGTTAGAAGCCCTTACAAAGGAAACACAAAAATCGCTTAGAGAAATGCGGGAGAACATGGATCAAAAGATGGAGGCGCACAAGGAGACAACACAAAAATCGCTTAACGAGATGAATCAACGGGTAGATGCACTCACAAAGGAATCACAAAATTTGCATAAAGAAATGCAGAAGAATATGGGTCAACAGATGGATGCCCATAAGGAGGCAACACAAAAATTGCTTAAAGAAATGAATCAACGGTTAGATGCCCTTACAAAGGAAACACGAGAACTGCTTAAAGAAATGCAGGAGACGATGGATCAACAGATGGAATCCCATGAGGAGGAAACACAAAAATCGCTCAGAGAAATGCAGGAGAACATGGGTCATCAGGAAGAAATCCTGAAAGAGGTAATGCAAAAATACCTTAAAGAAATACAGGAAAATACAAACAAACAAGTGAAGGATCTCAGCAAATCCATCCAGGAACTAAAAAAGGAAGTAGAAACAACTAAGAAATCACAAAGGGAGACAACTTTGGAGATAGAAAACCTTGGGAAGAAATCAGGAGTCATAGATGCAAACATCAACAATAGAATACAAGAGATGGAAGAAAGAATCTCAGGTGCTGAAGATTCCATAGACAGCATCGACTCAACAGTCAAAGAAAATGCAAAATGCAAAAAACGTGTAACCCAAAACATCCAGGAAATCCAGGACACAATGAGAAGACCAAACCTAAGGATTATAGGTATAGATGAGAGTGAAGATTTGCAACTTAAAGGGCCAGTAAACATCTTCAACAAAATTATGGAGGAAAACTTCCCTAACTTAAATAGAGAGATGCCGATGAACGTACAAGAAGCCTACAGAACTCCAAACAGACTGGACCAGAACAGAAATACCTCCCGTCACATAATAATCAAAACACCGAATGTTCTAAACAAAGAAAGAATACTAAAAGCAGTAAGAGAAAAGGGCCAAGTAACATACAAAGGAAGACCTATCCGAATCACATCAGACTTCTCACCAGAGACTATGAAAGCCAGAAGATCCTTGGCAGATCTCATGCAGACACTAAGACAGCACAAATGCCAGCCTAGACTACTATACCCAGTAAAACTCTCAATCACCATAGATGGAGAGACCAAGATATTCCATGATAAAACCAAATTTTCACAATATCTTTCCACAAATCCAGCCCTGCAACGGATAATAGGTGGAAACCTCCAATACAGGGAGAGAAACAACACCCTGGAAAAAATGAGATAATAACCTTCTTGAATCAAACCCAAAAGTAGATAACCACTCAAACATAAAGATAGCGTCAAGAATGGCAGATGGCAATAATCACTATGCCTTAATCTCTCTTAATATCAATGGTCTCAATTCCCCAATTAAAAGACATAGACTAACAGACTGGATATGTAAACAGGACCCAGCATTTTGCTGCATGCAGGAAACGCACCTCAGTGTCAAAGACAAACACTACCTCAGAGTAAAAGGTTGGAAAACAATTTTACAAGCAAATGGCCCCAAGAAACGAGGTGGAGTAGCCATCCTAATATCGGATAAAATTGATTTTCAACCTAAAGTCATCAAAAAAGACACAGAAGGACACTACATACTGATCAAGGGAAAAATCCACCATCAAGAACTCTCAATCCTGAATATCTATGCTCCAAATGCAAGGGCACCCTCATTCGTAAAAGAAACTTTACTAAAACTCAAAGCACACATTGCACCGCACACAATAATAGTGGGTGACTTCAACACCCCGCTCTCTGAAATGGATCGTTCAGGAAAGCAGAAACTAAACAGGGACACAGTGAATCTAATTGAAGCCTTGGACCAAATGGAACTAACTGATATATATAGAACATTTCATCCTAGAGCTAAAGAATACACCTTCTTCTCAGCTCCTCATGGTACCTTCTCCAAAATTGACCATATAATTGGTCACAAATCAGACCTCAACAGATACAAGAAGATAGAAATAATCCCATGCCTCCTATCAGATCACTATGGAATAAGGGTGGTCTTCAATGGCAACAAAAACAAAAGAAAACCCACGTACACATGGAGGCTGAACAATGCTCTACTCAATGATAACTTGGTCAAGGTGGAAATAAAGAAAGAAATCAAAGACTTTTTGAAAGTTAATGAAAATGAAGGTACAACATACCCTAACTTATGGGACACAATGAAAGCAGTGCTAAGAGGAAAATTCATAGCCCTGAGTGCCGCCAAAAAGAAACGGGAGACAGCATACACTAACAGCTTAATGGCACACCTGAAAGCCCTGGAACATAAAGAAGCAAATACACCAAAGAGGAGTAGAAGGCAGGAAATCATCAAACTCAGGGCTGAAATCAATCAAGTAGAAACAAATAAAACCATACAAAGAATCAACAAAACGAGGAGTTGGTTCTTTGAGAAAATCAACAAGATAGATAAGCCCTTAGCCAGACTAACCAGAGGGCACAGAGATAGTATCCAAATTAATAAAATCAGAAACAAAAAGGGAGAGATAACAACAGAAACTGAGGAAATTCAAAAAATCATCGGATCCTACTACAAAAACCTGTATTCAACACAACTAGAAAATCTTGAGGAAATGGACAATTTCCTTGACAGATACCAAGTACCAAAATTAAATCAGGATCAAATAGACCATCTAAACCGTCCTATAACCCCTGAAGAAATAGAAGTTGTCATTGGAAGTCTTCCAACCAAAAAAAGCACAGGTCCAGATGGTTTTAGTGCAGAATTCTATCAGACCTTCAAAGAAGACCTAACACCAATACTCTTCAAACTGTTCCACAAAATAGAAACAGAAGGAACACTACCCAACTCGTTCTATGAAGCCACAATTACACTAATACCAAAAGCACACAAAGATCCGACAAAGAAAGAGAATCTCAGGCCAATCTCTCTTATGAATATCGATGCAAAAATACTCAATAAAATTCTTGCCAACCGAATCCAAGAACACATCAAAACGATCATTCACCACGATCAAGTAGGCTTCATCCCAGGGATGCAGGGATGGTTCAATATAAGGAAATCCATCAATGTAATCCACTACATAAACAATCTCAAAGAAAAAAACCACATGGTCATCTCATTAGATGCTGAGAAAGCATTTGACAAAATTCAGCATCCTTTCATGCTAAAGGTCTTGGAAAGATCAGGAATTCAAGGCCCATATCTAAACATAGTAAAAGCAATTTACAGCAAACCAGTAGCCAGCATCAATCTAAACGGAGAGAAACTTGAAGCAATCCCACTAAAATCAGGGACTAGACAAGGCTGCCCTCTCTCTCCATATCTTTTCAATATAGTACTTGAAGTTCTAGCTAGAGCAATTAGACAAGAAAAAGAGGTCAAAGGGATACAAAATGGAAAGGAAGAAGTCAAACTATCACTATTTGCAGACGATATGATAGTATACATAAGCGACCCAAAGAACTCCACCAGAGAACTCCTACAGCTGATAAACGACTTCAGCAAAGTGGCCGGATATAAAATCAACTCAAGCAAGTCAGAAGCCTTCCTATACTCAAAGGATAAGCAGGCTGAGAAAGAAGTAAGAGAAATAATACCCTTTACGATAGCCACAAACCATATTAAGTATCTTGGCGTGACGCTAACCAAACAAGTGAAAGATCTGTATGACAAGAACTTCAAGTCTCTGAAGAAAGAAATTGAAGAAGACCTCAGAAGATGGAAAAATCTGCCATGCTCATGGATTGGCAGGATTAATATAGTAAAAATGAGCATCTTACCAAAAGTAATACACAGATTCAATGCAATCCCCATCAAAATCCCAACTCAATTCTTCATAGAGTTAGAAAGAGCAATTCAAAAATTCATCTGGAATAACAGAAAACCCAGAATAGCTAAAACTATTCTCAAGAGTAAAAGAACCTCTGGGGGAATCAGTATCCCGGACCTCAAGCTATACTACAGAGCAATAGTGTTAAAAACTGCATGGTATTGGTACAGTAACAGACATGTAGATCAATGGAACAGAATTGAAGACCCAGAAATGAATCCACACTCCTATGGTCACTTGATCTTTGACAAAGGAGCTAAAACCATCCAGTGGAAAAAAGATAGCCTTTTCAACAAATGGTGCTGGCTCAGCTGGAGGTCAACATGCAGAAGAATGCAAATTGACCCATCCTTATCTCCTTGCACTAAGCTCAATTCTAAGTGGATCAAAGATCTCCACATAAAACCAAACACACTGAAACTAATAGAAGGGAAACTAGGGAAGAACCTTGAACATATGGGCACAGGGGAGAATTTCCTGAACAGAACTCCAATAGCTTATGCTCTAAGATCAAGAATAGACAAATGGGACCTCATTAAATTACAAAGTTTTTGCAAGGCAAAAGACACCGTCAAAAAGACAAAGCGGCAACCAACTAACTGGGAAATGATCTTTACCAACCTTACATCCGACAGAGGGCTAATATCCAAGATATACAAAGAACTCAAGAAGTTAAACTCCAGAGAGGCAAGTAACCCTATTAAAAAATGGGGTACAGAGCTACACAAAAAGTTCTCACCTGAAGAATATCTAATGGCTGAGAAGCACGTAAAGAGATGTTCATCATCCTTAGTCATTAGGGAAATGCAAATCAAAACAACCCTGAGATTCCATCTCACACCAGTCAGGATGGCTAAGATCAAAAACACAGGAGACAGCAGTTGTTGGCGAGGATGTGGAGAAAGAGGAACACTCCTCCACTGCTGGTGGAATTGCAGGCTGGTACAACCACTCTGGAAAGCAGTCTGGCGGTTCCTCAGAAAACTGGGCATGATACTTCCGGAGGATCCGGCTATACCACTCCTGGGCATATACCCAGAGACTTTACCTGCATGCAATAAGGACACATGCTCCACTATGTTCATAGCAGCCTTATTTATAATAGGCAGAAGCTGGAAAGAACCCAGATGTCCCTCAATGGAGGAATGGATTCAGAAGATGTGGTATATTTACACAATGGAATACTACTCTGCAATTAAAAACAATGAATTCACGAAATTCCTAGGCAAATGGTCAGAACTTGAAAATATCATCCTTAGTGAAGTAACCCAATCACAAAAGATCACACATGGTATGCAGTCACTGATAAGGGGATATTGACCCAGAATCTCAGAATACCCTAGACACAATCAGCATATCAATAGATTTCTAAAAAGATGGAAGGAGAGACCCCTGGTCCTGGAAAGACTGGATGTAGGGGAACACCAGGACAGAGTAACGAGAGGGGGTTGAATGGAGAAAAGAGGGAGGGAAGGGGGCTTATGGGACTTTCGGGGAGGGAGGAAACGGGAAAGGGGAAGTGATTTGGAACGTAAATTAAAAAAATAAAATATATAAAAAAAATTCCTAAATTGATTGAAAGTAGAAGTAAAAACATTTTATGATAAAATTGAAGAATTATATGGAAAATATTCTCTGATGAAATTGAAGAAATTTATACAGATAAATTGGTAGGAATAAAAATATTCCTAAATTAATTGAAAGTAGAATTATACCATTTTCTGATAAAATTGAAGATTTACATGGAAAATATTTCTGATAAAATTGAAAAATATATGGAAAAACACTAAAATTGAAGTTTATCATGGAAAACTACACAGATAAAATGATAGGCATAAAAATATTTCTAAGTTGATTGAAAGTGAAATTATAACCATTTTCTGATAAAATTGAAGATTTATATGGAAAATATCTCTGATAAAATTGAAGAAATATATAAAAACACGTTAAGATTGAGTATTTCATGGAAAAATTATACAGATAAAATGGTAGGCATAATGCTCTTAGATCAAGAATAGACAAATGGGACCTCATTAAATTACAAAGTTTTGCAAGGCAAAAGACACTGTCAAAAAGACAAAGCGGCAACCAACTAACTGGGAAATGATCTTTACCAACTCTACATCTGACAGAGAGCTAATATCCAATATATACAAAGAACTCAAGAAGTTAAACTCCAGAGAGGCAAGTAACCCTATTAAAAAATGGGGTACAGAGCTAAACAAAGAGTTCTCAACTGAAGAATATCTAATGGCTGAGAAGCACCTAAAGAGATGTTCATCATCCTTAGTCATTAGGGAAATGCAAATCAAAACAACCCTGAGATTCCATCTCACGCCAGTCAGAATGGCTAAGATCAAAAACACAGGAGACAGAAGTTGTTGGCAAGGATGTGGAGAAAGAGGAACACTCCTCCACTGCTGGTGGAATTGCAAGCTGGTACAACCACTCTGGAAAGCAGTCTGGCGGTTCCTCAGAAAACTGGGCATGACACTCCCAGAGGATCCGGCTATACCACTCCTGGGCATGTACCCAGAGGCTTTACCTGCATGCAATAAGGACACATGCTCCACTATGTTCATAGCAGCCTTATTTATAATAGGCAGAAGCTGGAAAGAATCCAGATGTCCCTCAACGGAGGAATGGATTCAGAAGATGTGGTATATTTACACAATGGAATACTACTCTGCAATTAAAAACAATGAATCACGAAATTCCTAGGCAAATGGTCAGAACTTGAAAATATCATCCTTAGTGAGGTAAGCCAATCACAAAAGAACACACATGGTATGCAGTCACTGATAAGGGGATATTAACCCGGAATCTCGGAATACCCTAGACACAATTCACATATCAATAGATTTCTAAGAAGATGGAAGGAGAGACCCCTGGTCCTGGAAAGACTGGATGTAGGGGAACACCAGGACAGAGAAACGAGAGGGGGTTGAATGGAGAAAAGAGGGAGGGAAGGGGGCTTATGGGACTTTCGGGGAGGGAGGAAACGGGAAAGGGGAAATGATTTGGAATGTAAATAAAAAAAACTTAGAAAATAAAATATAAAGGAAAAAAATATTCCTAAATTTTTTGAAAGTGGAATTATAAACATTTTCTGATAAAATTGAAGATCTACATGGAAAATATTTCTGAAAAAATTCAAGAAATATATAGAAAAACATGTTAAAACTATTTCATGGAAAATTATACAGATAAGATGGAAGGTATAAAAATGTTCCTAAGTAGGTTGAAAGTAAAATTATAGACATTGTCTGATAAAATTGAAGATTTACATGGAAAATATTTCTGATAAAATTGAAGAAAAATACAGAAAAATGTTAAAATTGAAGATTATCATGGACAATTATACCAATAAAATGATAGGCATAAAAATATTCCTAAACTGATTGAAAGTGGAATTATAAAAATTTTCTGATGAAATTGAAGATTTACAAGGAAAATATTTCTGATAAAATTGAAGAAATATATAGAAAACATTTAAAATTAAAGATTATCATGGAAAATAATACAGTTAAAATGGTAGACATAAAAAAACATTACTAAATTAAAAGACGAATCATAAACATTTTCTGATAAAATTGAAGGTTTACATGAAAAATATTTGTTAGACTATGATTTTTTGTTGGGGAATTGAGTCCATTGATGTTATAAGATATTAAGGAATAGTGATTGTTGCTTCCTGTTATTTTTGATGTTCTTTTTATGTTTGTGTGGTTACTTTCTTTTGGGTTTGCTGGAAAAAAATTACTTTCTTGTTTTTTCTAGGGTGCATTTTCCCTCCTCATGTTGGTGTTTTTCATCTATTATCCTTTGTAGGGCTGGATTTGTGGAAAGATATTGTGTAAATTTGGTTTTATCATGGAATATCTTGGTTTCTCCATCTATGGTAATTGAGAGTTTTTCTGGGTATAGTAGTTTGGGCTGGCATTTGTGTTCTCTTAGGGTCGATATGAGATCTGCCCAGGATCTTCTAGTTTTCATCGTCTCAGGTGAGAAGTCTGGTGTAATTCTCATAGGCCTGCCTTTATAGATTACTTGCCCTTTTTCCCTTACTGCTTTTAATATTCTTTATTTGTTTAGTGCATTTGGTGTTCTGATTATTATGTGCTGGGAGGACTTTCTGGTCTGGTCCAGTCTGGTTGAAGATCTGTAGGCTTCTTATATGTTCATGGGCATCTCTTTCTTAAGGTTAGGGAAGTTTTCTTCTATAATTTTGTTGAAGATATTTACTGGCCCTTTAAGTTGGAAATCTTCACTCTCTCCTATACCTATAATCCTTAGGTTTGGTTTTCTCATTGTGTCCTGAATTTCCTGGATGTTTTGGCTCAGGAGCTTTTTGCATTTTGCATTTTCTTTAACTGTTGAGTCAATGTTTTCTATGGTATCTTCAGCACCTGAGATTCTTTCTTCTATCTCTTGTATTCTGTTGTTGATGCTTGTATCTATGACTCCGAATTCTTTCCAAGATTTTCTATCTCCAGAGATGTCTCACTTTGTGATTTCTTTATTGTTTCTACTTCCATTTTTAGATCCTGGATGGTTTTGTTCAGTTCCTTCACTTGTTTGTTTGTGTTCTCCTGTAATTCTTTAAGGGATTTTTGTGTTTCCTTTTTAAGGGCCTCTACCTGTTCACCCATGCTCCCCTGTATTTCTTTCAGGGATTTTTGTGTTTCCTCTTTAAGAGCTTTTACCATTTGACCCATGTTCTCCTGTATTTCTTTAAGGGAGTTATTTATGTCCTTCTTGATGTCCTCTAACATCATCGTGAGAAGAGACTTTAAATCCAACTCTTGCTTTTCCGGTGTGTTGGGGTATCCGGGACTTGCTGTGGTGGGAGAAATAGGCTCTGATATTGCCAGGTATCCTTGGTGTCTGTCGGTAGGGTTCTTGTGCTTACCTTTCGTCATCTGGTTATCTCTGGTGTTAGTTGGTCTTGTTGTCTTTGACTGGAGCTTGCCCCTCCTATGGGCCTATAAACCTGTGTCTGTACTCCTGGGAGACCAACTCTCTTCTGGCAGGGTCTGTGCACAGAAGGCTGTGGAGCTGTCTGGTTCCCTGCTGCAAATGGCAGCCAGAAGGGAAGACTCCTGTCCCAGCTGCTCCACTGATCATATGCCTTGTGCGCTCCTAGCTGTACCCCTCCAGAGATAAGGTGGAGATCTCACCTCTGCACTCAGAAGTGAAATCGCTGCTGGGAGATCATTCTCTCCTGGTGGGCTAAGCACAGAAGGCTATGGGGCTGCCTGGTTCCCTGCTGCAAATGGCCAGGAGTGTTTTTAATCTAGAGGAAATAGTCACAATGCTGAATAAATAAAAACAAAAAAACCAAGACAGATGATGTGTACAATTTACCTTTATTGCTGGGCTTGGCCTGCCATATATCATGAATAAGAATGGCCCTCAGAATTAGATGAACAGTGTACTGGATAGGCTGGGCCAAACTGTGAAAGGAAACATGAGTGCTCTGAAGCCAAGGTACCCCTAAGGGTAGTGTAAGTCAAATACACCCATTTATTCTCTCCAAACTTAGCAGTTAGTTAACTGACTTCTCCTCTTGAGGATCAATAGGAGAAAAGAGAGGAAAGAAAATGGAATGGGGAATCTTAAAGAAAAATCCTCTTACTGGTCAATGAAAGTAGGAAATTTTCTTTTTGTATTTCTTTAAAAGAATGGAATATAATACTTCTAAGGTTATACAAAGAGAACAAAGCAAAAGAGGAGATTGTGGTTCCTGAGGTACTACACAGCAGGGTTAGTGTAGCATGGCTGAGGCTACTGTCCATAGAAGGCTCTGCTGGCTGGGTGGTTTTTGGGTGGCATCTGTCATAAGGATTTTCCCAGCACAAGGGCATCCTGGCAGGTGGAAGCCAAGGAATACCACAAAGTCACGCCAGGCCACAGACCTCACCAAGAGATTTACTGGGGAGAAGAACATAAATGGCAGCTGCCTCTGAATGGGTGGAGAGACAGCAGTTGGCTGGGTGAAAGGGCGGGCTTTTACAGGGTATTTGGAGCATGCACAGTGAACTAGCAGAAAAGAACAGCACAGCTGGAAGCATTACTGGCCACTAACTCTGAAATATTGTTTGACCATTAATACCGAGTCACAGGGGAGGAGATTTCTAAGTCTCCGAGCTTGGGGGCAGGCCAGGGACAGGATAGTTTTCACTACCCTACATCTGGGAGTGTGTATATTGCTCCTATCATGGGCTGAGCTTATGAGAGCTGCTCGCTGTATCTAACAGCGAGTGAAGAGTATTCCCTTCTTGTAGTCTAGAGTTTTCATATGTCTTAATCAGACTCAGAAGGATGGTAATGTAGAGACCATAAACCCCTGGTCTGTGGTAAACTGTACTAAATTAATTTATCCAAGCTGAATTCTCATCCCTGCCTTGTCCTGGGATGGCATAGGTCATTGTTATGCAGAAATTTTCTCCTAGCTAACACATTCCATCTTGGAGGGAAGTGCTTTAAAAAGAAGAGTGTTCTAAACTCTGGAATCTAAGGGAGAATGAAATGTTCCATCCTGCTGGTTGCCTAGTGTGCTCATTAAGTCTGGGAAGTAAACAACTCAAAGGCTTCAGGAAGTTCCTGAAACTGATCAGATATACTAACCTCTACCCCTTCAAGCATTAAGGACTGCAAAAGACTTACTCTCTGCCTGTATCAGCCATGACCTCTAGAAGCTGAGACAGGACCAGTTGCTTGGAAGTGGCTCAGACAAGTTGAGCTGCCTGGAAAAGACCCTCTCCAACCCATTGATCTGCCTGCAGGTTGTGTAGCATACTACAAGTTTCTAGCTTTCATGAGCTGTCATCCACATTAGGGTGGGCTTTGTTGATGGGAGTTGTCTTTGAGTCATTTCTGCTCCCGTAAGTAGCCCTTCACCTACATTCCTGTGAGCAACCCCCATAAAACTCATTGGTTCACCAGGACTTTGGTAGTATCTTTATTCATATGATTTTTGCTTCCCTGCCTGGGATGATTAGATGCTGGTTCACATCTTCCCTGGACTCCTTTAACACAGCAGTCACACATGATGGTTTGCATGAGGTTGGGAGGCAGAGGGGGAAACAAGCCTAGTCTTTTTCTTTCTGTGCTTAGAGTTCCATGTGTCCCTACAGCCAGATGGTCCATCAAGCTGCTTGCCAGTTGGCATCCTGGGTAGCTCTGTGTAGTAGCTGAGTGTGTGTAACCTATAGCTCCTTCTTCATTTTTCTTCCATGTCCACCTTCAGGACCCGATGTCCATTCTTTCCAAGATGAAAGACATCATGTCTTCTGTAAGACAAAACTATTTCAAAGGTGTAGACTTAAAAATAGCAAGTAAGACAGGTTCTTAAGTAAAAATAGCAAGAATTGGGAGAGGCACTCCACCATGGACTCTGAATACCCTCGTGTTCTTGCCCAGTTGCTAAGAATATGTTTTTTCAAGGCGTGTAGGGTTTATAGAAGTATTGTAGGGAATGAGAAATTCTACTTGGACAAAGAAGCAATTTGCTTGCCACTTCTATGGAAGTGGATGGTTCTTTAAACTCAGCATATCTCAGCTGAGATGCAAGTCAGGACACATGCAGTAGCCAGCGGGCACCCTCTGCACAGCATCAATGGGACATGAGGTTTGAGACACCAGTGATAAACATGGTGGTCTAACTCTGCCCCACTATGAGTAACTACATATTTTATCTTTGACATAGGAGCTTTGTGTCCTGTGCTCTGGAATCAGTAGGAGGCTGACTGCTTAGCCTATCATGGGCTCACATCCTAGTGTGTCAGGCCTAGGTCCTTCTTTTGTGTCTTTCTCTTCCCATCTGTCCTCCAACACAATCAATTCCTACATTGTGTTTACTCAGATCCTAGATTTGCATTAGAATAAATTCTCACAGAAATTGTGCTTTATGGATATTTCAAGATGAATGTTTCTCTATCAAACCTTGACTTACGGTTTGCCTCACAAGTAACTTCATTAATCCTCCGAAATTGCACATTTCCTCAAGTTCTATCTAAATAACAGCAACAGAACATTTCACACTGGATATGTTCTATGCAGCATGTGCCTGAAATTTTGGAATAAAAATATTTGGACAGTCACTCTAGTAGATCACATGAGGAAAAGAATTTGTAAAGTTGAATAGAAATTTGAAAACAACTTCCTATTTTTGCAGCATTTATTTTATGTAAATGTTGGAATATTCTGTTATACACTATTCTGGCATTTCTATTTCATTTATTTGTGTCTGAACTACCTGCTATTCAGGCATAGGCAATGTTGGGTTTCAGACCTTGGACAAGAAGCTGAGGTGCCTATTTGACATATCAAAGTGGACCTGGCTTCCAGATTCTCCCTGCCAGCATCCCTCAGTCTCGACCTGTTACAAGGTATGGCTGGCATACTCTTCCCTCTACCCCGATCTTTCCAGCTCAGGGGCTAAGCTTTCCTTGCTCCAGAGGCTCTTCCCTATATAATCCAGACTCATGCCCCTTCTCTTTCTGCATTTTTCTCTCCTTGAATTCCCCACCCCACACCTCCTGCGAGATCAGGGGATCTGCCCAAGAGTTGCCCCCAAAAAACTTTTATACTTTCAATTTCGTCTGTGGAGAAAATCTATTAGGTAAGAGAGGAAACAAACAAACAAACAAACAAACCCACCTAGCTGGAGTACATCAGGCCTCCAGCTTAAGTTCCTATTTGACCCCGGGGAAGAACAGTGAGGGGTGGTGAGGGGTGGTGGACCTCAGCTCAGGCTGACCTGGAACTCCCAGCAATGAACTGTCTTAGTTATTCTACGGGCTGCTCTGAAGGTGTAATCAGCACAGAGGCAGCTTGGGGCTTGGATGTAAAGCAATAAACATGAACTTGATGACAATATCTGCATTTCTTCCAATTACAAAATCCAAATGATTGTGTTTGTCAAATGCAGTCTGTAGGATAGGCGATGGCTTTCTGAGTCTTATGCTGATGATAACGGCCATGATAATACTCTGTATGGTTCTGCCTTTGTGGAGAAGAAGCGGAAGGCCCATTCTACAATTGAATTGGCACGGTGTCCTATTTGCGAAGAAACCAAAGGCCTGCATGTGATAACTGCACCTGCTTGCTGCTTTCTGCGAACAATTCAACCACCAACCATATGATGGTGGAACGCAACAGCATATGCTTTATGTTCATCAGACATCATATAGGAGAAGAGAGTCTCACTAAATTTGGAGTAAAGAATGTGACCAAGAATTATCTTCTCTACAGACAACAGAAGAGAGTGAGAATATTAACTCCAAAGGAGGCAGACATAGCTCTTTTTTACTCACTGTTTTTAGGGCCCCATGGGATCTTGTACAGGAAAGGAGTGCAGCGGCGCGGCGTGCCGGCATTCATTGCTGCCTTTTTTTTTCTTTTGACTATACTCATAATGTGACTAGCTGCTTCAAGCTTCTTCACTTTCCCACTATAACATGTTCAACGTTGAACTGTGAGCTAAAGTAAACAACTTTTCTCATAAATTGTAGAGTATTTTATCACAGTGGGAGAAGAAAACTGACCTAGAAGGCTATCTTCAATGCTTTTAAAGTTTTGCAATATAGAAGGAAAAAAAAATGAGGCCAATGTGGGTGACTTTAATCACACTGGAAACTTAAGAGAATTTTCTAAACATTACATTTTTTTTTTAATTACCAGATGTTTCTTTTGGTTTGTTTCTTCAGGAATGGAGTTGATTGTTTCAATCCATGAAACAATCAAGAGATCAATCCATGATCTTAAGATTTAATTTTTTAAAAATTACCTTATTTACATTCCAGCCATTGACCCTTCTCCCAGTCATCCTTCCCATGTCCCATTTCTCCTGCCCCTTGCCTTGGAGAGGGTGCACCCCCCACCCACAACCAGGCCTCCCCCTTACCTGGAGCCTCAAATCTGTCAAGGATTAGGTGCATCTTCTCCCAGTGAGGCCGGACCAGGCAGTCCTCTGCTATATATGTGCCAGGGGCCTTGGACCAGCCTGTGTATGCCACCTGGTTGGTGGCTCAGTCTCTGGGAGCTCCATGGGGTCCGGGTTAGTTGAGACTGCTTGTCTTCCTTTGGGGTCGCCCTCCCCTTTAGCTTCTTCAATCCTTCCTCTAATTCAACCCTAGGGGTCCCTGACTTCAGTACAATGGTTGGTTGTGAGTATCTGTATCGGTCTCAGTCAACTCCTGGTAGGGCCTCTCAGAGGACAGTCATGCTAGGCTCCTGTCTGTAAGCACATCATAACATCAGTAACAGTGTCAGGCCTTGGTGCTCTCCACCCACACCCATCCTGGGCTCATAAGGTTGATCCCAAGTTGGGCAGGTCATTGGATTACCTTTCCTTCAGTCTCTTCTCCATTTTTGTCCCTGCAGTTCCTTTAGATAGTAACAATTCTGGGTCAGAAATTTTGACTGTGGATTAGTAAAGATTTTTTTCCCTATATGTAGGTTGCTGATTTGTCCTATTGATGGTGTCTTTTGCCTTACAGAAGCTATTCAGTTTCATGAGGTCCCATTAATCAATTGTTGATCTTAGAGCCTACTTCATTGGTGTTGGGAGATTTCCCCCTGTGCCAATGAGTTTCAGGCTCTTTCCCACTTTCTCTTCCTTTAGATTAAGTGTATCTGGATTTATGTTGAGGTTCTTGGCTCACGTGAGTTTGAGCAAAGAATAAATACAGATGCATTTTCATTCTCCTACATACAGACCAACAGTTAGACCAGCACCATTTATTGAAGATGCTTTCTTTTTTCCACAGTATATTTTTGGTTTCTTTGTCAAAGACCAAGTGTCCACAGGTGTGTGGGTTTATTTCTGAGTCTTTGAGTCTATTCCATTGATCTACCTGTCTGTCTGTGTACCAATACCATGTGGGGGGGAGTGTTTGTTTGTTTGTTTGTTTTGTTTTTGCCAGTCCACATGAATTTTACAAACTGTTTGCAAAGTATGGTAATTGCATTCTTTAGATTTGCAGAATTTAAAAAGAAAGAAAATTACAGCCTGCACATCCAAGATAAGGATGATTCCTCCAATGAAGCTGGAGTAAGTAGACATTCACTCAGGCTATGTGGTTGGAGTCCTAATAGTGCCACTTCCTAGATCAAGCATTTACAAACCATCACATTCCACTCCCTGGCCCCCATAGGCTTGTTTAAACACATGAGTCCATGGGAGCCAAATCCAGCCATAGCATAATAAAAAAAGCACATTTGGTCCAACTTCCAAAGTCCCCATAGTCTATAGCAGTCTCAACAATGTTAAAAGTCCAAAATTCAAAGTCTCTTCTGAGAGTCATCCAATCACTTAACTGTAATCCCCAAAGCAAGACAGGAAACCGGTTGGGTAAACTCCAAACTCTGCATCTCCATGTCTGATGTCAAAGCAGTCTTCAGATCTCCAATTCATTTTTCATCTTTGTTGGCTGCAACAAACTTCTTTTCCTGGGCTGGTTTCATTCCCTGTTAGCAGCTTTCCTCAGCAGATTGACCATGGCTCTGGCATCTCAAAAATCTTGGGGTCTCAAAGGCAACTTCAGTGTTACAGCTTCTTGTTTTAATGTCTGGGATCCACACATGATCTTCGGGGCTCCTCCAAAGGGCTGGTGTCACTTCTCCAGCTCTGCCCTCTGTAGGATTCTAGACTCTTGGTGACTCCACTGCTGCTGCTGTTCTTGGTGATCATCCTATGGTACCAGCATCTCCAATACACTGTGGTCTTCTGCTGCAACTAGGCTTCACCAATAGCTTCTTGCTTCAATGTATAGGATCCACACATGATCTTCTGGGCTCTTCCAAAGGACTTGTGTCACTTCTCCATCTTTGCCCTCTGTAGGATTCTAGACTCTTGGTGACTCCACTCCACTGCTGCTGCTGTTCTTGGTGATCATACAACAGTATTGACATCTTCAATTCGCTAGAGTCCTCTACTGTAACTAGACTTCACCAATAGCCTCTCATAGGCTCTCTTCATGGTGCCAAGCTTTAAATCCTTTGCATGACCCCTTCAGTTCTAGGCCATCAACTGCAACTGAGGCTGTACCTTCACCAATGGCTTCCCAAGGCCTCTCACAGTGCCAAGCCTCAGCTGCTCTTCATAACCCCTTCACGCCTTCAAAACTAGTACCACCTGGGTGATTATTACACATTACCAAGTACAGCTGAAGCACAACATACAACCTTCGCTATCTCTGGAACAAAACTTCTTTGTACTCTCAGAAAACGCTTCCCAGAAGATTTCACCTCAGTGGTGCTGGTCTCTTCTTAATCACCACTAATTTCTTAGCTCCAGCTAACCAGCATCAATTGTCCTGGTAGTCCTTTCTATTTTTGACTCTAAAGCCAGAGGCACATGGTTGAAGCTGCCTAGTTCTGTTCCTCACTGGAGCTGGAACATGGCCCCCTTGTTTTATTACATTATCACCACCCTTCTGTTTTTCAACTCTTTCACTACTTAAGCTTGGTCCTAGAACTTGCTCTGTGGATTAACCTCGAATTCAGAGATCTGCATGGCTCTTTTTCCTGAATGCTGAATTAAAGACGTGGACCACCATGCCTTGATTTAAGCTTTTCTTCACTTAGAACCTGCTCTGCCCTAAGATGGCCTTGAACTAAGAGATCTGCTTGCCTCTGCCTCCTGGGATTAAAGGGTTGCACTACCTTGCCTGGACCTAAATTTAGCTGGGTGGAATTTTGCTCCAAGGTCACCACTCACTTAATTCAATTTAATATCCTTGAACACAGGACTTAGTACCCTTACACTTCCTGGTGCCCCTTCAATATATTTTTTAAGATATATTCTATAGTTTTCCTTTCTATGTTTGCTAAGCTTCTTGAAAACACTCTTCATGACAAACACTTAACCAGAGAACAATATCTCTGCTGGGCTTTTTTGAGACTTCTATTGTCAATGCAATTAACATAAATCTCTCTACCTTAGCCTAGGGCAGACTCTTCATTGAAGGGCAAAAAGCAGCCACATTCTTTATCAAAATATCACAACAGTCCCTTGGCCACATATCAAAATTCTTCTCAGCTGAAACCTCTAGAGCCAGAATTCCACAGTTCAAAGCACCCTCAACAACAAAGTCTTTCATATTCCTACTGGAATAGACCATTAAGCCACACTTAAAACATCCCATGGCTTTCCAAATCCACATTCTTCCAAACAAATCAGGTCTATCACAGCAATAGCCCAGTCCCTGGTACCAAATTCTGTCTTAGGGTTTTACTGCTGTGAACAGATACCATGACCAAGGCAAGTATTATAAAGGACAACATTTAATTGGGGCTGCCTTACAGGTTCAGAGGTTCAGACCATTCTCATCAAGGCAGGGGCATGGCAAGCATCCACACAGGCATGGTGCACCAAGAACTGAGAGTTCAGCATCTTCATTTGAAGGCTGCTAGTGGAAGACTGACTTCCAGGCAGCTAGGATGAGGGTCTTAAGCCTATGCCCACATTTATACCCATACTCCAACAAGGACACACCTCCTAATAGTGCCACTCTTTGGGCCAAATGTATATAACCATCACACCAGGGTTGTCTCCACTTACGTTTTTTAATTGTTTCTATTTCCATTTTTTGTCTTGAACTGTTTTGTTCAATTCCTTCACCTGCTTTATTATATTTTCCTGTATTTCTTTAAGGGATTTATTTCCTCTTCAAGGGCTTCTACCTGTTTGCCTGTGTTTTCCTGTATTCTTTTAAGGGAGTTATTTATATCCTCCTTAAAGGTCTCTATCATCTTCATGAGATGGGAATTTAGGTTGGAACCTTGCTTTTCAGGCATATTAGGGTATCTATGACTTGCTGTGGTGGGAGAACTGGGTTCTGATGGTGCCAAATTGCATTGGGTTCTGTTGCTATGTTCTTGTGATTGCCTTTTGACATTTGGTTATCTCTGGTATTAACTGGCCTGGCTGTCTCTAACTAGAGCAGGCCTCCTTGGAGGCAGGTAGAGCTCTGTGACCTGTGTCAGAGCTGGTATTCTAGGTGGCAGGCAGTGCTGTCTCTAATTTGGGGTGGGGTCCTGTGTCTCTGTTTAGAGAAGGCCTCCTATGTCCCTGGTTAGGGCAGACCTCATGTGTTCCTGGCCAGGGTGAACCTCCTAGGAGATAGGCAGGCACTGGGGTCCAGGGGTAGGATCTGCCCCAGTTGCAGTTGGAGGTGCAAACCAGAAGGACTCTGCCCCTGGTTACTGCAGATCTCCAGGGAGACAGGCAGGCTGTGGGGTGTGAGAGAGTGTGGGCCTGTTGATCTGGCCCAGGTGCAGAAGCAGACTGAAAGGAAGATGGAGATCTGGCAGCGTGGATAGGTCCCCAGTCAGGTGGGCTCTGTGGGTGTCCCAGCTGGTGTGGGTATTTGGGCAGGAATCTCACCTGTGACCCTGGTTTCTGTGACTCTCCTGAGAGGCAGACAGGCTGTAGAGTGTGGAAGGGTATTGGGCCATCTCTAGTTTGTTTGTTTTAAATTACGTATATGGTTGATTTTCTGATTATTTTGGTTACTTCTAAAGGAAAAACAATACTTCTGAAGTTGGATCTCTCAGTCCACATTGATTTAATTTACCATTATTCCTAGTAGTCTGAAAATGGGTCTCAGTTTTTCTTTTCTTCCTGCTTAGGTTCTCAAGTATCTATCTTGTCGGTTCTGATCTCTTCTTTATCCAGCACGGCTATAAGTGCTGTTGAACATTGTCACTCTCTGTGATCTTGTCTTCTTTCTTACTTCAAGATGTTATTTCTGTACATCACAGCTATTCTTTTGCAGAGGACGTGCATTTTGACCTTGGACAAAGAACACCCACGGCCTTCCTCTTGTTAGTTTTATATGCTTATTATTTTGGAAGATTTTTAACCTTCTGATTCTATCTAACACTGGAAACTTCTCTCAAGGAGAAATTAAAAGAAATGGGAGCACCATAAATTCTCTTCTCGTTGCAGCTAGTCCTGCCAGCACAGACACAAGATGGATGCACATTTGTGAGATGCTATTCTGTAGAGTTAACATGTTATTAGTCTGTCTAAATGATGCATATGTTTCATTAGAGCCTAATTCTAGAAATATCTGTGGTCGGAGAGGATAATAGCACATCTACAGTGTTTGTACACTGTATATCTAGACAATTTGAATCAGAGAAGTTGATTTTCTGGAAAGCATATGGTTTGGGGTGTCAGAAGTTGCCATATATCAGCAGAGAGACTTGAACCCTCTGTAATAAGCAAACACTGGGTATTAAAGAGCTCTGAAGAAATATAAGACAGCAGCAGGATGGACACATGGCAGCAGCTAGCCAAGTTACAGGATATCGGGGCCTGTTTCTCTTGCTGGACCAGTTAAAGCCAGAGGGTCCATGATGACTACGATGTGTCATCATTTCTGACAAGATGAGGTTGAGAGCGGTCAGTCTCCAAAGTGTCTTAAAATCTTTGCCATTTTTTTTCCCTAACAAAAATACACTGTGTTCTTTCTGCATGGACCCTGGTGGGTACAAACTGTCGAAGGTATGGTCTCTGCAGTGGAGAAGCTCATACTTCAATTACGTTTGTTGTAAAAGTTGCACTCTGAGCCATTAGTGGTGTCTGGCTGATGAGCCCTTTGCACTAAAAGCCTCCTGCTCTGTCACTCTGATTTCTAGCATTTCCAGAAATCTGTTGCATAATAACAAGATGGCATCAATACATTGTCACTGTCTCCCCTCTTAAACTTGTTTTTGGGTAGAAAAAGATGAGAAACAAGAGAATGTGAAACAAAGCAAAATATATAATCAAAATTAATCAGAAGTGTTGGCTGGTGGACTCTTACCAGAATATGCTTTTAAAAGAGATTATGAGAACTTAGTCTTATCCTGTCTCTTTCTGCTTCCAGGCTTATAAATTGGGCTATTTTCTCTATCATTTATACCTGTAGCCATTCAGCAGCCGAGGACGAACTGGGTACCTGAAAGTGGGGCTAAAAAGAAGGAACAGGGTGCGAGAGAAGGATGAAGCCAAGACAAAGGTTTCTGATCAAGGCTCAAAACTTAATATTTAGCACTGTATTTATATAGGGAGAATCCACAGACCCATCCTTTGTTTCAGCTGGGTTAATTGCTTTGTTTCAGATGGCTTATGTTGCAAAGCAAGCTCAGCGGCAGTCTACTCCTGTAGGAAATTGCAGGGGCAACAAGGCAGAAAACTCCACCTGGGTCATTAAGGTCCAACTCTGGCAAGCTCTTAATGTCTATTTAGCCTATTCAAGGCTGGGGGAAGGGCACATATACCCGGTACCTTCATCAGAGGTTCAAAAGCAATGAACTTGAACTGGAACCTTCAGAATCATGGACTAAAAAGACCCTTTTCTCTTTGTAAGTCATTTGCCTTATGTATTATGTTATAGTAGCAAGAAGCTGACTAATTCAGATCTCTGTCCTCAGAGATTATCTCATGCATTGAATACCATCTGGATACTGGTTAAAGGCAGCTGTCTGCTTTGACTCTCACTGGGACATGGCACTCCCCGCTAACCCCACGCTCTTTTCTACTTGGGTAAGTGGCATTCACATCCATCTGCATGTAGTTCCACAGAACAAAGCCATCTTTCCTTTCACTTGTTCTCAGAGTCGGCTGTATTTTTGTTGCTGTTAGTCTTGTCATTTACTCATTCAACAGCTGCTCTTTCAGTGACTTATATATAGATCTCTAGTTGGCAAATTTCTTCTTTAGGGAATTGCTTCACAAGTCCATGGCAGGACCACTCCTGCTTGCTCTTCTGTGCCTTGTACAGAGTTGCTGCAGGAAAGTGGGGTTCTCCCTTCCTTACAATGTGTCCTCTTGTGGCGGGTTAGAGTCTCCCCCCAGTTTATTAAGATACAAGTAACAAAAATCATAAATAACTATGATATATTCATGATGTTTTGATGTATGTATACATTATGAAACAACCACAGAAAGATTATTAGCATATCTATCATCTTACATTCCTGTTTATGATTTGAGATGATTTATGTTAGCAATTTTGAAGTCTGAATTGTTATTAACTGTTCCAGTTATCCTTTAAAAAAAACCTACATAACCACCCCTTTAACTATTTAACTCCTTTCAATGACTTCATTTGTAATTTAAGTACAGTGTAATTATCACTGACACAATGCTTCCTTTTGAAAAGTCATTGTTGAGGAATAATTGAGCATAAAGCAAATTTCATGCTTGCTTTTGTGTGAAAAACTCTAGATGAATACAGAAGCCAGATGAAGATCTTCAAATGCTGCACACGTCTTTCCTGGCTCCCTCAGTCAGCTGTGAGAAGGTAGACTTCCACAGGAAACTTGCTATAAACACCATGGCAGGTCTCTCAGGCTTTCTCCTGGGTTGAGATAGCCCTCCAATGCTCATTTCACAATAACTCACTGAGCCCTTCTCAGACACTTATATCTTCCTAAAGTGTCAAGTATATTACAGTATGTAAGTACAACTTAATCATTAAAAGTGCATAAAACGTGACAAAATTTCAGAGTGTGTTGCCCTTAAACTCCATAGATCTACACAACTCTAAAGTGTCTTACTGAATTAAATGCATGTGTCATTTTACGGTTCGAACATGACCTGTTGCACTCTTGCTCAAGTGTTCAAACACTTGGTCTCCAGCTGATGCTGATGTTTGGGGAGGATGTGAAATATTTGGGGCATGAGGCCTTATTGGTAGACATAGGGGTGTTGGGTAAGTTCTAGGCTTCTCCACTTAAGCTTGCACTCTCTGGTCTTTGGCAGAGTGAAGAGGATGTGAGCAAGCTGTGCTACAGGCCTCTGCCATCATATGTAGTGCTACCATCTAGCACACCATTCTTACTGTGGTGGGCTGTATTCCTTGAATGACAATCCAAAACTAAAATTTTTCTTCCCTAATTTTGAGATCAAGCTATGGTCTACTCTAAGTTAGTGCATTTTGTGAACAAGAGTGGGTTTGCAAGCTATGCCTTGCCCCCAAAGACTCCATTTACATTGGCAGCTTTTGGCTATTTAAAGGCAGAGAATGATTGTGTCCCTGGGTAGACCCAGAAGGTACTACCCGTTCACCACAGACTGATAAGTGGCTTGTTCCTGGGAGTAGAAAGGATGCTGCCTGTAGGTTTATTGGGAGTGAATTGAGACTGTAAGGGCATATCAAAATCAGAGAAGGCAGACCAGAAAACATCAGATTCCAGACCAAGGAAGGGTTGTAACTTCCTCATTTAGACCATTGTTGAGGATCTGTAGCATTGGGATAGCACGGCTACACCAAGTGGTTCTCCAACACCCAGAATGTATCGAGGACTAAGAAGCAAAGAACCCTCAACTGTCCTTGGGGCTTTAGCTTGGTTTAGCTCCCATCTGTTGACACTAACAACTTCACTGCCATCTGTCTGACTGCTTGGTTACCTATTTGGACCTAAACCCATCGTTCTTGCTCAAACATGGTTCTTTTCTTTCCCTTCTCAGAGGGATTTAACACTGCATCTCTGCTTTCAACTCTGACTATCATCCTGTCTCCACATCCTCTTACCCCAAACTGGACTGGGTTGTCTATCAATACAGATCCTATGGCATTTCTCCAATCTCACTTCTGAAACCTCTGAATTTTTCTGTAGCCTCTTTAATGTGTATTTGTTTTGTAACTCATATGCACGCATCTGTATGTATCTGATTTACTGTGTGATGTGTAATGAGAGTTACAATTAGCAGTGAACATTAAAATAAAAGAACCGAAATTCACCTTGAGCAGCTATCCAGGTAGGTGAGACTATCTGGCAAATTGCTGCCTTTGAGACCAATGAACCTTGTGAATTTATTCCACTCAATATATTCTGGCATTGTGGAAGATAAAATGTGTTTGTCTTTGTTTCTGGCATAACAGAGTTGGATGCACAGTCACAGTGACAAGAAAAGTAAACACAGCATGTTGTATAATAGCCCAAACCACATCATAAATTCTTAATGTGTGTGCTCTGCTTACTCTGGCCCATCTTCCTTTGACTAGTGAGCTTTGGTCACACAGGCACATTTTTATCTCAGGGTCTTTGCTAGACCTGTTCTTTTTTTCCAGGACTTATTTCTTCAGTTCACCTCATGACTGGTTCTATTGCTTCCTTCAGGATTTATGCTTATCACCCCTCTCTCAGAGGGTTTCTCCTGTCTTCTTTATCCAAAATGCCATCTCAAGAGAGCTCTCTGCAGCATCCCAATCATAATACCTTAAGTAGTAGTAGTTTCCTCTAAGTTTAAAAATATTTCATCTGTGAGGGAAACTTCCTAAGACATGATGTTTAAAGGGAGTTGAAACAATAGGATGTTCTAAATGGAGGTGAGACGCTGCAAGGGAACTTACTACAGCAGAGAGTAAACAACTCAAAATTGCTTCTGGAAGTTTCTGAAACTGATTAGATTCACAATGCTCTTTTCCAAGAGTAAACAGGAAAGACCACTGAGTCATTCTCAGATGAACCAAGCTGCATAGAAGACTCTAAGCCAAGACCAAACTCCTGGAAGAAGCAGTGAACTGCCAAAAGGCCTACAGGGAGCAGAAGCCAGCTGAGCTGCCTGGAAGAGGCTCAGACCAGCTGCGTCGTTGGCAAGGACAGTCTCCAACCTACTAACCTGCCCAAAGGCTGTGCAATGAGCTCCAGATTCCCAGCTTTCTGAGTTGTTATCCATGCTGGGATGGGCTTTGGTGATGCAGCTGTCTCTAAGTCATTTCTGCTTCTGTCAAAAAAACCCTAATCCATCCTCCTGTCAGTAACCCCAATAAAGCTCATTGGTTCACCAGGTTGGGCTTTGGTCTGTCTTCAGGTTCTGGTCTGGGGTGAGTAGACAAGTGTTCACATATCTGCAGAAACAGTGTCTCACAGTACAACTGCTATTCCTTCGGTTGTGTTCCTTGCAATCTGGAATTGTCTGAAATACAAGGTTATTTCCTTTCTCAGTTGACTAAATCTCAGCTATAAAGAGTATTTCTTTATCTCCATGAACTTTAGCAAGGCCAAGTACACAGAGGGTATAAGACCAATACAATTTGAATGAAAGTTCTCTAGAATAAATGTGTGACAAAAACTCAATGTGTTTTTTATCTATAAATTTATGATAGAAGAATTCAGGGTGATGGTTTGGCCTGGGGAGTGGCACTATTAGGAGGTGTAGCCTTGTTTGAATAGGAGTGTCACTTTGGGTGTGCACTTTAATACCCCATTCCTAGTTGCTTGGAAGCCAATCTTCTACTAGCAGCCTTCAGATGAAGATGTAGAAATCTCAGCTCTGCTGCACCATGCCTGCCTAGATGCTGCTATGCTCCCACTTTGATGATAATGGACTAAACCTCTGAACCTGTAAGTCAGTCCCAATTAAATGGTGTCCTTTATGCCTTAGTCATGGTGTTTGTTCACAGCAGTAAAACCCTAACTAAGACAGAAGTTAACCAGGGATTGGGGTACTGCTGTGATAGGCCTGATTATGCTTTTGTTTGGAAGAATGTGGATTTTGGGACTTTGGATTTGAAAACCATGGAATGCTTTAAATAGGGTTTAATGAGTTATCCTAGTAGGAATATGGAAGACTTTGTTGCTGTGGGTGATTTGAACTGTGCAGACTTGGCCCAAGAGGTTTGAGTGGAGAAGGACTTCAGTTTGTGGCCTAGATATTGTTTTTGTAGTATTCTGGTGAAGAATGTGGCTACTTTTTGCCCTTGTCTGAAGAGTGTGCATGAGGCTAAGGTGAAGAGATTCAGATTAATTGACTTGACAAAGGAAATCACAGAAACACCTATCACAGACTTTGTTCTCTGGTTAAATTTCATGAAGAACATTTTGAAAGGAAAAATATAAAATATATGGTTTGAGTATTAAAGGGGCACTAGGAAGTGAAATGGAGTTGAATCCCATGTTAAAGGATTTAAATTGAGTTAAGGGAATGGTGATCTTGGGGCAAGATCTAACACAGCTATGTTTAGGTCTAGGCATGCTTAGTACATGCCTTTAATCCTAGGAGGCAGAGCCATGCAGATCTCTGAGTTCAAGATCAATCTACAGAGCAAATTCCAGGACAGCCAAGCTAGGCAGTGTGCAGGAGTTAGATAACAGGAAGCTGGTGATGATGTAATAGAACAATGGAGAGGGGACCGTGTTCCAGCTCCAGCAAACAGCAGAACTTTGGCAGCTTCGGCCATGTGTCTCTGATTTTATAGTCAAGAGGAGAAGGAGACTACTGGGACAATTGAAGCTGGTTAGCTGGAGCTAAGAAATTAGGGGTAATTAAGAAGAGACCAGGATCACTGAGGTGAAATCTTCTGGCAAGTGTTTTCTGAGAGCACAAAGAATCTGTGTTCCAGAGACAGCCAAGGTTGTACCCATGCTGCAGCTGTACTTGGTAATGTGTAAGAGTCACCCATGTGGTACTGGTTTTGAAGGCATGAAGGGGTCATGAAGAGCAGCTGAGGCTTGGTTCTGTGAGAGGCCATGGAAGGCTACTGGTGAAGGTGCGCCTCAGTTGCAGTTGACAGCCCAGGACTGACAGGGTCATGCAAAGGAGTTGAGGCTTAGCACCATGAAGAGAACCTATGAGAGGCTATTGGTGAAGCCTAGTTATAGTGGAAGACTCTAGCGAATTGAAGATGCCAGTACCTTGGGATGATCACCAAGAACAGCAGCAGCAGTGGGGTGGAGTCACCAAGAGTCTAGAATCCTACAGAGGGCAAAGCTGGAGAAGTGACACAGTCCTTTGGAGGAGCCCAGAAGATCATATGTAGATATTGAAACAAGAAGCTGTAACACTGAAGTTGTCTTTGAGATCCCAAGATTTTTGAGATGCCAGAGCTGTGGTCTATCTGCTGAGGAAAGCGGCTAACAGGGAGTGGAACCAGCCCAGGAAAAAGAGGTTTGTTTCAGTCAACAAAAATGAAAAAGGAGTTGGAAACCAAGTGACACCATGGTTTACTGTCTCCTGTTCAAAACAAGACTTCCTGATGTCAAGTGATAAATGGCATATTTGACCTAAGTTGAATCTCCACATGTACAGTAATCGGCTGCCTATGGTAGTTACTTCCCAAGATACTGAATGTGTAGCACAGACAAATTTGACTGAAGGAAACATCATGTTAGTTTTCTGGGTGGTAAATAAAGATGTTGTGGTTGGAAGGGCCTAATGGATGCTCTTGCAGTCTCCCTCCTGTCTTAACATGGCAAATGATGTCCAGGTCCCTCAAGGAACTGCAGAAGTGTGGCATTATCAGTGACTATTAAAGTGAATGTAGCAATCCCCATTGTTAGAACATGAAGATAGTTGTCCCTTGTCTTAAAGGCCAGATCCCACCCTTGAAGAGATCAGGTCATGCCTCCCTGAATCTCTCCTGAGACAGAAAGTTAAGGATCAGACTGCACTGTGACTTGACAGATCTTGATTTGCAATGCCTAGCTTGACTATGCTGTTTGTCATATATGCCATATGGAACTAAATCACATGATGCAAAATTTTCCACCAGACATTCCCAGACTTCTAAAAGTCTGATATTTTCTTTGTTCAGATGTTTAACCTCTGGGTTTTCTCTGAAAAAAGCTTCTCTGGCCTCTCCATATATCACTTATATCTCTCTCATGCCCCTCCTCTCTCTCATTCTCTCTCTCCCTCTCTCTCTCTCTCTCTCTCTCTCTCTCTCTCTCTCTCTCTCTCTCTCTCTCTCTCTCTCTCTTTCTCTCACACACAGACACACACACACCTCTATGTCTCTGTTTCTCTATCTCTCTTCACTATTGCTGTCACTGTTACTGAAGCCCCTTTTTGGACTTTAAGGTGACTCCTGTCCTCTCCCTTAAGAGGACTGCTGTCCTCCCCTTTAAGGTTCCTAACATACCCTTTCCTTTGTTCTTGGGATTTGTCCACAGACTCCTAATTTTCTCAAGCAATTTCTCTGAAAGCTGCTCTGTGAGGAGGCACCTCTGGCTTCCCCACCATCACTTTTTCCAAGTAGCCATCTCGGCCTACCCCCTACCCCCCTTCTCTCATTCTCTAGGTTTTAAAGGGAAGCCTCTCCTTCCTTTCAAGGATCCATCATGTTTAGATCGACATGTATTATATTGTATTTAATGCTTTTTCTCACTTCAAGGACTGATCATGGTTTTGAGGCTCATTACTGAGGCAATGTTAATCCCAGACAGGCAAAGAGGAAAAGACCACCAAGCTACACACACACACACACACACACACACACACACACACACACACACACACACACTTTTGTAGTTACCATCTTACACTTTACAGCCATCTTACAGTAAAGACAAACTAGGTTCGGTCCTGTTTATGATTAAACCTCTGTTTCTGAAGGATTGGATTATGCCCCACCAGTAACCTTAATGGCAGATGGCTCCCGTTCAAGGAAATGGCAACCATGTATTTGTTTCAAAAAATATAATAATCATCTTGCAACCTTACCTTTGTTTCAAACAGTTATTTTGGCCACTATGATTACCTCGTTATGACTACCTGCTGTTATGACTGCCTTGTTATGCCTACCTTTCAAACATGTTTTGGGAGGTCATTATGATTAACTTTTTATGCTTATGTTCTGCTCCTGTAACCCAACATATTTTACCCACCAAATCCCCCATTTGGATACGCTCTATCCCTGAGCTATGAAAACCTTGACTCCTTCACATCCAAGGTTGAGCTGTTGAACTGCCCTGAAGAAGAGTCAGCCTGTATACTTAAACAAAAAAACAAAATCAAAAAAAAAAAAGAGCAAGCTTGCTCATAGGACCTTGAATCACCAGCTCAGGTGGACCCTCTCACATAAATTACCAATTAAGAAAATGCCCTACAGGGTTACCTGCCTATAACTTTATCTTATAGTGGCATTTTCTCAACCAAGTCCCTCCTTCCAGATAACTCTAACTTGGGTCAAGTTGACATATGAACTAGCCAGGACAATTTTATACCATTGATCAATAAGCCTGATGCTAGGTGGATTTTGTTGGGGGTTATAAATATCACACTGAAGTGTTTAGGATACTGCTATTGAATAACCAGTATTCACCAGCAAGACAACAAGGGAAATCTCTGCACTAGTGAAGCTTCCGTTCTACTCACGTCTTATGGAGCAGTTGTCTAAAGGTATTTGAGAGACTCATGGGAATAGGTGTTGGGGTCCAGCCTCGACACAGGATTGGAGTTCTCAACTGGAAGCAGGATATCTGGAAGGCACATAATAAATATACACAGACTACTTTTTGGGTATAAGCTGACAGGCAATTTTTCAAGATTTAAAGTTTCTCTTCTCTCTCATTCTCTGCTCTTTCTCTCTCGCTCATTCACTCGCAGCTTAAGGCTGCACACACTCTGCGTTCCCCTGCACACTCTGCTTTTCTCCTGTGCGCTTTTCTTTCCTTGCACTCTCACGCTCATACACACCTCTGTGTGTTCCCCTTTCACTCACACACACATCACATGAACTCTCCTTTCACTCACACACACACTCTTCACACACATCTCACACACACACACCACATGTACTCTCCTTTCATTCAAACACACATTCTTCACACACACCTCACATTCTCTCCTCACTCACTCTTCACAAGCTCTCCTCATGCTCTCCTGCCTTCTTTTTGCCCCAGTCTTTTATTGATATTCCAAAAGCAGATAAAAAAGACATTGTATAATCATTGCCAAATCAAATTCAAAAGAATAACCACATCCCATAAAGAATCAAGAATTTCAATTGTTTCTCAAAACTTCCCTATTCCTAGGTCTATAGCCAAATAATAATAATTGTAAACTTATCATCATTTAAACTTTAACTATTATACTTCAGAGCTCAGAGCTCCGAGGCCAGCTACTTGCATTTTCTTGTGAAGCTCTAATGACAAATGACATGAGCAAAGCTGCCAGGCAGTGACCAGAAAAAAATCAAGTTAACTCTTAACTCGGTAGTTCCCCTAGCTTTCTGCATCTACACATTGCACAAAATGACTCTCCTAAGAGTTCCAGTGTTTTGACTTAGTTTTACTAATATAAGATTTTACATATTCTATACTTGCTCATTCAGGAACTACTCTCAAATGTTGTGCAAAACTAATTTCCTAATTTCAATAGTTTTTTCTTTCTTTGGGGTCCCAATGTTGGCTCTAATTCATTTTCTAATAATTTTGTCAAACTTTCTTTGCAAGTCAAGCATTAATCTGGAACTACCATTTTGCGGTTATTGCATTGTTTCTAAGACGAGAACACACAGCATGCACCTGGGGCATTAGAACTGTGCTGTGCCCCACGCCTCAATTTTTAATTGTTTAAGAATCATTACATCAGGGAACATCTAGTTTCACAGAATTCACCAGAGCAGAAGGAGAAAGAAGTAAGAAAGTCAGATATAATAGAATAATTATGCACACCAAGGCCAACTGAAAAACAGCCACGCACAAATGAGATCTATACAGCCGTTGTCCAGGGCTAAGGTCAGGAGAAATGGGAACAACTGTTGTTACAAAGAGCTGCTGCAGGCTACTGAAATGTCTCCATCCAGGCCTACTGCAGGCAGTCCTATATTTCAGATGTCCGATCCCCTGGAGGAATGTGTCTCCTGCTTCTCAGGGTCGCAGACACCATCCTTTTCCACCAGGAGTTGCTGCGGTCTTCTGAGATGTCTCCATCCCGGCCTACTGCGGGCAGTTCCTGTCATTGTTTGCTTCCCCCAGCAAATAGGAGCATGGAGCCTTAGCAAGTACTAACAGTGAAGTTATAGGGCGGATATCTAGATGCTTTCCCTATGGATATCTGGCTTTCTTCTGATAGATGGTCTAGAATCACCGGACAAGGTGACCTAAGGTTTCCATAATCAGCTAAGTGTTTCTATGGAGCTGTAAGCTTAGGTTCATGCCATAGCGGCCATAAGTTTAGAAATGAGCCTCAGCAACTAGAACCGAAAGGAAGGGATGGGACTTGCACTCTTTCAGAAGATACATGGAAGCTTTGGGTGCAGAAACTGCAACAGACATCAACACTGTCTTCTTGTGGGCCTCCCTATTCTCATGGATCGTTGGCTGACACAACCCACGAGGGCAGTGGGAGCAGACATGTTGGGGGGTGGTTTGAACCCCCTGTGTACCTACAGTGAGTGATCACACCAGAACCAGATCAACTTCACTCAGGGTAATTCAAGACTTATCGTGTTTTGGGGAACTGAGAGTAGGTCCATCCAGGATGGGAGTAAGTCATTGACTGGGGGACTTAGGGTACCTGAAAATGCCTCATTAGCATGGGAAAGCATTTCAGGAATCTCAAGGGCTGGCTGAACAGGTTTTGTCAGGAGAAAAGAAATTGATCCTGTAATCTAATTGAGGTTAGGTGACCTTCCTCAGGTACATGTGAGTGTGGGAGTTTAGAATTCACCAGACAAGGTCACATAAGCCCCACTAAAGAAGAGAATCTCCCATATTGTGCTTAGCCCAGAGGCTATCTGGCCATTGTGGACTTCAACCTTAATTAGCAGAGTTTTCCTACATTTCTTGATGCTGTTTTTTTACTCTGTAGGCCTGTGGTTTCATAGACAGTTCCCTGTGCATTGATGACTGTTAAATAGCATACAGTGACAGCTTCAAATCAATGACAGAGGATGGGAAGGAGATGGTTTGATGGTGCTGAGGTGGATTTCATGTGGAAGAATGGAGTGTTATTCACGTGTACCCTTCTACAGAGACTCCCTACTCTCTGTGAGATGATGGGAAGGCATTCACAGTTGAGTCTCTGAGGGAGCAACGAGAAGATTGAACTTTATAACATTTTCTGGAGTGGGTGTTAGGAAGGTATATGGCCTAGCCATAGATGTACGCTTCAAGGGTTTTAGGAGATTGACTGTAACTCAGTCAAGGACTATATAGGGACACGAAGAAGATTTGTTCATCTTCTTCTATCCATTTTTGTCTACCATTGTTGCTGTCTAAGGACTCTGAACATCAGGGGTTGTGGCTGTGTCTCTTTTACCTTAGGTTTGCTTTTTCTGTCTAGACTTACCTGTCTATGACTTTATTCTTCCAAGGAGTGGTCTTTATTCTAGCTATGACCTCTGATTTAATGGTGACAGGATAAACAAACTTTAGGCCCAGTTTCAAGACTGTTGCATGGTTTTACTGACATTGGTGGAGCATCTGCAGCATCAAAGCCTCTGTTGACATTCTGATGTATTGAGGTGAAAGAAAATTCTTCAAGTGGGCAGAACTTAGATTGTGTTTTTTTGTGTGTGCTGTGTGCAGAAGGATAGGCAGGACTAAAGTTCTGCAGTACTCTCTGGGTGGCTCCTAATGGTTCAGCAGACAGATGATAGATGACAAGGAGGTAGGGGGGAGAGGTTTGTTTTCTAGTCTTCTAGAATAGACTTGTTGAAGATAATAGTTGAAGATATTTGTGCCACATGAATTCCACTCAGTGAAGGTCTTCAATGGCAGAGAAGGCTTTTGGCAATTGGATAAATTGATATCTCCTGTGGGTGTCTGACAGTCTCCATCCCATGCCAACCTCCAGGATGCGTACTGGTGCAAAATAACCATGGTGGCAGGGATGGAGGCTTGGATTTCACCTTCCTGAGTTCCTGTCACTGTTGAGGGTCCATCCTGTAGAGAGAAGAGGGCAAACTCAAACCTTGACATGACACCAATCACCAGCTGCCTTATCCACCACAGAGAACACATGACTTCACCAGAGCACATGTATATGTTTTCTGAGATGGGTTTGCCTTCTTAGCCCTAATGTATTTAGGGTAAGGGTTAGATTCGTAGTAGTCCTTTTAAAATATGCACTGTTGCTAAATTTTTCTGCCCAATTTCTTCTGGCTAGGTAAATAATCTCACAGAAAAACTACTTCTTACAGTAGGTGCACACCCATACTATTCATTGGTCTACATATTATCATCTAGATGACTGGTCAAACACAGTGATGTATTTGATGATGTGAATCAAGAGAAACTAAGCAAAAAAAAATATCATGGTTTCAACATGTAGGACTTATAAGAAAAATTTAAAGTCTTCTGTTTTCCCATTGTATCAACATTCCCCAAATATGCTATGAACAACTCACTGGGTAACCAGTGTGATGAGGCTGGTCTCTGCCACAAATTCTGTTCTTGCCTCCCCCTTAACTGTGATCTGAACACATTCAAACACAGCAGTGAATTGTTTCATGTCAGTGCACTTGCTTAAGTATCTCATGAGCCCAATAGTGGATCTCCCTGCTCTCACAGATCATCGACCACTATAACTACAAGAGCAGTAGGAGCAGAGACAGCACGTGAAGGTGGGGGTAGGGTTTGGAAGCACCATGAGTAACTACAGTGAGTGATCACACTGGGATCAGCTCTCATGGGGGCATATCAACTTTACTTAAGGTGATTCAAAGCCAAAAAAAGTTTTGAGGGACTGAGAGTAGGACCATCCAGAATGGGCAAAGTTGGCTGGGGGCTTAGGGTACCTGGAATGCCTCATTAGCATGGGGAAGCATTTCGGAAACTCAGGTGCTGGCTGAACAGGTTTTGTCAAGAGAAAGGAAATTGATCCTGCAATCAAACTAAAACTAGGTGACATTCCTCAGGCAGAGGTGATGAGTGTGGGGACTTAGAACTTCCCAGACAAGGTCATAGAAGGAGAAGGCCCCTCCCTGCCCCCCCCCCCAATGAAGGGAATCAGTCTCCCATATTGCACTGAGCCCCGAGGCAATCCAGTCATGGTAGACATTGACCTTAATTAGCTGAGTTTTCCCACATCTCCCCCTGATGTATTTTTAATGGAGAAATATCACTAAAGTATTTAACCTCTATATTGGGAACGGCTTAGTAATGAACCAGAACTCAATCAGTAGCGATTGTTGCCTTCCTACTCATCTGGTAGGCTATCTGGTCATGGTGGGCTTCAACCTTAATGAGCAGACTTTTTCCACACCCAATAAAAGCATCTTCCCAGAGGGCCCTCCTCTTGCTTTCTGCTTGGCTGTGTATATTACTTGGGAGTGTTGTTAGATCACAAGGCTACCTGCATAAGCCATCTATCTTACCTTTAGGACCTGGAACATAATAAATCCATTAATTTTCATAAGCCTCTATAAACATAATTTCCATAGTAGTGTTGGAGTGATTCTTAAAGACCCCACAAGGAGGATTTACTCCATACTTATAACACAAGCAGATACCCTGAATCTCCGACTGCTCTTCAGAGGCTGAGGATATGAACCCAGCGATTGTGGGATAGTTCCCTTTTAAAGCCCATTTGCAGAGTCTCTAGTTTCCCTTTCTCCACTGAGCCTTGCTGGTTTGGTGGATTGGGTTCTCCAGGGATCACAGCAATGGTCTCATTACACTAAAAAATTTTGTATTTTGAATTACTATAGATGTGATTCCCATAGCAGTGTTGGGGTGATTCTTAACTCCAAATGCCATTTGCCATTTTCAAGAATGTCATTGAATCAAGGGATCATGCCATGTTCTCTCTGCTGTTCAATAAGTAAGGCACAACTCAGGCTTCAGGCACTGATACACACAACAGATAACTTATGGGTAGGCCACAAACTACAGACAGTTGGGAGGCAAGGGGAGACAGAGAATTCAAATTTGGGCTTTCTCTTAGTCAAATTAATCCAAGAGGAAGTCGATCTATTTTCATTCTTTAATGCAAAATCAGCACACCCTCTGAGGTTAGCTTTAATGGGTTAACTGACACATTAATGTCATCACCTGCTTTAGCACAGGCTTAAAATCTTGACTTTTAGCCAAACCATTGTTGTTATTATACTTTAAACATCTATTACTTGCAACTAGGTCTTCCCACTGTCTGCCTATTAGAGAAATCTTCAGTCATTTTACCTGTTTCTCAGAAGAAAAATAGATACAGCTGGTCTGAAATTTTGATTTTAATCCAAGTGGGATCATTAGAAATGAACCAAATTATATTTGAGCTGTTGGTGATTTAGATGAAGCATGAAATGCATTAAATCTCCTGTGTACTGGACTCTTCACGTCTGTGTTTGGGACAAAGTACGGTTGCTCCAGAGAAGTCAGGCTAGCTGAGCAGTTTCTTATGCTTGTTTCATCTCCACCAGCATTGTGAAACTGAGAAACTCAAAGCAAACTGACAATAAACACAGAACAGTGTATACAGGGAAGGCAGGGGAACCCAGGACTCAGGCTTCTCCAGTCTGCCCTGGCTCATAGACATGGCAATGAGAACATTAACATCCCTAAGGTGCTGACACTTATAAACCACTTCATCTACAGCAGCAGTTCTCAACCCCTGGGTTACGAGCCCCTTTGGTGGGGGCTGTATATCAGATATCCTGCATATTAGATATTTACATTATGATTCATAACAGTAGCAAAGTTACAGTTAAGAAGCGGCAATGAAATTATTTTGTGGATGGGGGTCACCACAACGTGAGGAACTGTGTTAAAGGGTCACAGCATGAGGAAGGCTGAGAACCACTGCTCTATGGATTATGGTCAGGTGGTTCAGAGGCCTCTTTAAGGGGACAAGGCAAAGGCTGTTACTCTTCGAGGTGTTAGCTACACAAAGTTAGAATCCCCAACCCTGCTTAAAGAGTTCCTGTAGTCTGTGCTAGCTCAGTGGTTAACTTTTTGAAGCGACTCATATTTTCCCCATAGTGACCGCATCATTTTGTACTTCCAGAAGGAATTAGCAAGCATTTTAGTTTTTCCTCAGTACCCCTCGCAAATCAACCTTTTCTCCCTCCCTCTCTCCTTCGTTTCTTTCCTCCTTCCTTCCTTTCCTTCTTCTTTCCTTTCTTCCTTTTCTCCTTCCATTTCTTTCTCTTTCCTTCCTTCCTTTCTTTCTTCCTTCCTTCCTTTCTTTCTTTCTTTCTTTCCCTCTCTTTCTTTCTTCCTTTCCTTTCTTTCCTTCCTCCTTTTCTCTTTTTTCCTCCTTTCCTCCTTCCTTCTTCTTTCCTTCCTTTCTTTCCTTCTTCCTTCCTTCTTTCCTTTTTTCTTCCTTCTTCTTTCCCTCCTTCCTTCCTTTCTTCTTTTCTTTCCTCCTTCTTTCTTCCCTCCCTCCTTTTTCCATTTCTTCCTTTCCTTCTTTCTTTTCTCCCTTCTCCCTTCCTCCTTTTCTTCCCTCTTTTCCTTCTTTCCTTTCTTTCTTCCTTCATTTCTTCTTCCTTTCCTTCCTTCCTTTCCTTCTTTCCCTCCTTCCTTTCTTCCTTCCTCTTTCCCTCCTTCCTTTCTTTTTGCCTACGACTTTCTTTCCTTCCTCCCTTCCACCTTTTCTCCCTTCCTTCCTTTCCTCCTTCCTTCAACCTTCTCTCCTTCTTTCCTATTTCTTTCCTTCCTTTCTTTCCTCCTTCCTTTCCTTCCTTCCTTTCTTCCTTTCATCCTTCCTTTTCTCCCTCCTTCCTTCCTTTTGTCCTTCTTTCCTTCCTTCTTTCTATCCTCTATCCTTTCCTCCCTTCCTTTCCTCCTTCCTTCCTTCTTTCTCCTTCTTCACTTTTTTCTTCTTCCCATCTTCTTTCCCTCCCTCCTTTTGCCCCTCCCCCATTCTTACCTCTACCCTCCCTCCCTTTCTTACATTGGCCATCCTAAAGGATGGGAAGTGATACTGCATTGTGGTTTTAATCTCCATTTCACTGACTAGTGTCCTAGAGCACAATTCAAAAGCTTATCAGTCATTTGTACGTTATTTGGACAAAATGTTGTTCTTGGTTAGGTTAAGGAATATTGATGTGGCAAGTGATTCCAGGTTTTATTTTGTATTCCCTGTGCTTCTGCCTCCCATACTTGGGCTGTGGGAGCCCATGTTATGCCCAAGTCTGTCTGATCAATTCCAGGAGCGTCCACATGCGTCACTGTCACTTGGATTCTGGGGCATGGTCTCTATTGCTTTAAATAAGCTAATTATGTAAACATCTGACAAGGGATTGGAATCTAGAATATCTCAATGATAGATAACAAGAACAGTCAAACCTCTATTAAAAGGAAGTCATAGACTTAAGAATATATTTTTTTCAAAAGAAGACACGAAAATGACCAAGGGTCAAATGAAAAGATCAATATCACTTATCAACAGGGAAGATCAAGGCCACAGTGAGTGTTGGGAATTGGTTCTAATGCTTTGTCTTATTTTGTCTCCCAAAAAGCCACTCTTCCAGACCTGAGGGTTCATGCCCCCAGCTGGCTTCGATTGCTAATAAAGAATTGCTGTACAGCCATTGACTGGGCAGGGAGACGGGGCAGGGCTTTTAGATTGCAAGGGCAAGAGATGGAGAGAAGGGGAGAAGAGGAATCGCCACGATGGGGAAAGAAAGATGAAACTTAAAGGACCACTGGCATGTAAGAATTCGGGAAAGTGGCCCTAGAGGCCACTTCCCTGATGGGGTCTAGGGTATGAGATGAAATGTTGATTTAGCAAATTGACTCAGGAAAGTTGGAGGGGAGAATGTATGCTAACTGCGGGGAGGATTAGAAATGCTCATTGAGCTAGTCAAGGCATATCAAAATTAGTTGGTGTGTGTGTGTGTGTGTGTGTGTGTGTGTGTGTGTGTGTGTCATTCTCAAATCCTTGGGCGGGTGCTAAGCACGCACTTTCGACCTGCCAGGAGCCAAAGCAGTTTAACTAATTTACCACTACAAGAGAGGTGCCACCTTCCCATAGTACACTGCCTAGTGTGAAAAGGTGTTCAGAGAACAAGCCTGATGAGGGTGTGGCTGGAAAGGGAACCCGGAACACCATTGATGGGCATGCAAATTCATGTAAATAGTATGTAAAACTTGAGAATCCTCAAAAAATAAAAAATGCACCTGCATTAAGATCTGTCTCCTTGCTGGGCTTAGATTCATAGGGAGTCAAGTTAGTAAGCTGAAGAGACATGCGCACTCTTGTGTTTATTTCACCACCATTCTTCATAATGACAGAAACGACCCATGTCCAGTCAAAGAGGAATAGTTAAGGAAATCATGGATGTTACACCCAAGGAAATAGTGTTCGAACACTAAAAAAGGTGAAGTTACTTCTAGGAGCACAGATGAAACCAGAGATGAATATTTAGGTGAAATAAGTCAGGAGGAAATTATCAAGAGCTGTGTGATCTGATTCACACGTGGATCTAAACTGGCAGGAAGCTGGAGAGAGGCAGTGTACTGTAAGGTGACTACAGAGAACAGGAATATTTTGTATATTTCAAAAAGCTATCCAAAAGAACTTTGGAAGCTTGTACCACAAAGGAATGGTAAATATTTAAGGAGAGGGTGTTTGATTTAAATGTGAAATGCGTATATGATTGGAACATTAAAAGTATCACCGTTAACATGCAATTCCTTATGTGTTTGTATATCAGTTAAAAAAATGTAAAAATATCAAATAGCCCATGACATACCATTGGCCTCCAATTGCCTCTGTACATGTGAAACTGTTTGATGTTACAGTTGGCCCAACATAGTGATAGTTCAACAATACTTCTTCCAAAAGCCATGGGGTGAGTGTAGAATGCTTATAGACTCAGAGAAGACGTAGGTAATGGGTCACCAAAATGACTTTATAGTAATTCCACAAGACAATCATTTCTTGGCTAAAAGTACAATACTCTAGCAAATGTGTGAAAAAACATTTATCTTACTTCTACTTGTTAACAACAGTCTTGCATTGCTATAGTATTTTTATTTATTTTATTGAAAATATTTTTTTACACAGCATATTCTGATCACTATTTCCCCTTCCTAACCTCCTCCCAGATCCTCCCCTTCGCATCCATCCAACTCCACACCTTCTTTCTTTAAAAAAACAAACAAACAAACAAACAGGTAAATAAGCAAACAGTAAAACAAACAAACAAAAACTCCCGAGAAAACCACAAGAAACAAATATATATGCAGGGCAACTACACATAATTTATGAGCAGAAGACCAAGTAAAGTTGTCTTTTTTTTTTTTTTAACGCCCAAACCAAGCATCAGGAGACAAAAATATCTCCAAAGATACCATTGAATTTGTTTTATGTTAAGCATCTACCGGCATATGGGGTCAGCCCTTAGCGTCGTTTGCATCTCCAGTGAGATTCCACTGGAGAAAACCAATTTTTCTTTTGTGCGCAGTGTCAGTTGGAGGTAGCTTCTGAGTTAGGGATGCGGCTTGTGCCACCTCCCCTCTCGGTGCGGCCTCCATCTGGCTTAGACTTGTGTGGGACCTGAGCATGCTGCCGTAGTCATCACCCTCCAGCTCTGTCTAGAAACCCATGTTTCCTCAGCGTCCTTCATCCCCTTGGATCTTATAATCCTTCCTCTTCCTTTTCCACTTAGCTCCCTGTGCTGTGAGGGGAAGGGTTCGATGGAGACATCCCAGGTAGGACGGAGCGTTCGTTCCAAGGTCTCTCACTCTCCGTACATCTCTCTCCAGCTGTAGGCCTGTGTTAGTTCCCATCTACTGTAGGAGGAAGCTTCTCTGATGGTTGCTGCTGAGACATCGGTCTCATTCCGACCCAGCTGTGGCCACTGGCTCCACTCTATCATCTTATAATTGCGACAGTTTGAGGATTCTTTTACTTTGTTTGGAAATGCTAGCCAGTTCTAGAAGTCTCCAGAATTTGGCTGAGTATGGAGCTCGTGGTGCCTCCCGGTGATTGCTGGATGACCCAAGAACCTGGCGGGCTTCCCTCCCGCATGCTGCCTTGATGGCTCTGAGACTCCTTTTATCTATCTCACTATCTACATTTTCTGTCTGGAATGCGTCTACCCCAAATGCAAATACTGTTTTTTCTCCTGAATGTAATGTGCTCTAGTTAAAAAGCAATTCTCATCCAAAATATCAAAGCTCTAGGGGAAAAAAAAAGAGTATAAACGCTCTTTTTTACACATACGGCAGGAAGATTAACTCAAGTCCTACTACTATATGCGTATCAGCAACTCCTGAGTCACAGCAAAGACATGAACAAAGAAAGACCTTAAACTTCACACTTTAATGAATGAAAATGAAACACCTTAAAAAGGGAAATCCAAATGCTAGCACATTGCGCGAGTGTCTGAGAAGACAGGGTCAGTGTCTGAGACTGGCAGGAACAACCACCACACCAGATTCATAGGATGGGCAGCTAAGTGCTGGATGAATATCAGACCTGCATTTAGACAAGGACATATTTTTTTCCTTTTAGAATGAAAATCAAATCTGAGACAGTTTTATAATTCCATGAAGCTTCCCAGTGTCTCAGATAAGTGGACCAGGCCTCTAAAGACAAACACGTTAGTTACCGTGATGATTAATTTTATATGTCAAGTTGGCTAGGCCATGGTGCCCTGATTAAGCAAATGCCAGTCTAAATGTTACTGCGGAGGTGGTTTTTAGAGGTGGTTAACATTTAATTAACATTAAATCAGTAAACTTGTGTAAAGCACTTTGTTAGCCTGTGTCCTGTAGGTGAGCACTGATAGAGTGGCAGCTGGTGTTCCCATCCTGTAAGGAAGGCTTCTACCACTGGTGTCTAGACGGCAGCCATGATGGCTAGCTGGCCCATTGCTCATCCCGGGCCTCAGGGTCCTTCCAGGAATAATAAAGTCCACCATCTGCTCCAGGAAGCTCAAGTATATGTCTCCCTGATAAAGAGAGGCAATACCCTCGTAGATGGTTATCCAAAGCCGTTGGAATGGGAACTGGAATCAGCCTTGAGGCTATAAATGTAGCCTTTACCTGCCCTGGTTCTTCCGGGCTCTATGTCACATCAGGACCGCGCTATGAAGTCAGGAGGTCAGGCAACATGGCCAGCCCGTTCTTGGCCCAATAGTGGTGACACATGCCTTTAATCCCAGCACTTGGAAGGCAGAGGCAGGCGGGTTTTTGAGTTCGAGAGCCTGGTCTACAGAGTGAGTTCTAGGACAGCCAGGGCTACACAGAGAAACCCTGTCTCAAAAACAAAACAAAACAAAATAAAAAAAAGAAAGTCGATGGGGTCCTGTGTTTAGAAAAGTCCCTTGGCTTCAACTCGTTCTTCCAGTGATTCTAGCTTGCACCTTTAGCCACAGGCTCAAACTGTACTGCTACGGCAGTAGGGTCAAACTGAACACAGTTCTGGAGGTGTCCAAGTCCAAGATCAAGGTATGGGTAGACCCTCTGTCTGGTGAGGGGAGTATTGCCCAGCTTACAGATGATTATCTTTCTTCTCTCCTCTTCCAGGGCTGAGGATCAAACCCAAACCTCAATCACTGAGTTATACCCTCAGCCCTGGTTGCTTTCTCCTGGATCCTTCCATTGGGTGGGGTAGCTGCATCTCTTCCCTAAGGGGATATATTCTGTTGACAAAAGTCTGGCCCTCATGCCTTGATCACTCCCTCCTAGTAACAGCACACTGGTGTTATTATTATTTCAAAATATAAACTTTGGGGAAATGCAAATATTCATCCCACACCACTTAGCTCCTAGGGACCCCAGGTAGCAGGATTATATGGCCCACACCACTTAGTTCCTAGGGACCTCAGGAAGCAAGATTGGCAGTGATGACAGAGGCAGAACATGACTGTGGTACAAGCCTTCTCAGCAGCATTCTTGTGCAAGGACCACACTTTTTTTTTTTTGGTATTTTTATTTATTTATTTTATTGAATATATTCTTCATTTACATTTTAAATGTTATTCCCTTTCCTGGTTTCCTCCCTTCCCAGAAAACCCCCAACCCATCCTCCCTCCCCCTGCCTCCATGAGGATTACCCTCCACCCAACCCACTCCCACCTACCCCCCCCACTTGATTTCCCCACACTGGGGCATCTATGGAACCTTTATAGGACCAAGGACCTCTTCTCCCACCTATGCCCAACAAGGCATTCCTCTACCACAAATGTGGCTGGAACCATGTGTACCCCTTGGTTGATGGCTTAGCCCCTGAAAGCCCTGGGGCATCCGGTTGGTTGACATTGTCATTCTTCCCATGAGGCTGCAAACCCCTTCAGCTCCTCCAGTCCTCCCTCCAACTCCTCCATTGGGGACCCCACGCTCTGTCCAATGGTCGGCTGCTAGCATCTGCCTCTGTTTCTGTTAGGCTTTGGCAGGGTCCCTCAGGAGACAGCCATATCAGGCTCCTTTTGGCAATCACTTCTTACAATACATCTACAATAGTGTTGGGGTTTGGTGACTATTTATAGGATGAATCCCCAGATAGGATAGTCTCTGGGTGGCCTTTCCTTCAGTCTCTGCCCCACACATTGTCTCCATAATTGCTCCTGTGAGTATTTTGTTCCCTTTCTCAGAAAAACCGAAGCAACCCTACTTCAGTCTTCCTTCTTCTTGAACTTCATGTGTTCTGTGAATTGCATCTTGTTTATTCTGAGCTTTTGGGCTAATATCCACTTATCAGCGAGTGCATACCGTGTGTGTTCTTTTGTAATTGAGTTATCTTACTCACAACGACACTTTCTAGTTCCATCATGGACCACACTCTTTAGTGACAGGAAACCTATTCCGTGCATTCTTTGGCAAGCTGGTATGTATAATTCCCCAGTCCCTATAAGCTTGCACACATAGTTTCCATAAAGAAATGGCATTTTCAGGGTTCTGTTACTTCGTCTCATCTTGGGCTTAGCACAATATCAATTTTATTTATTTATTCTGGAGACTTTCTTCTTAATTAGCCATGAACTCCTTGAGAATAGGGATGGTGACTCAATATCTTCTGCATTTCTGGTGTCTAATGAAGTGCACAAATATTTACTACTGTGAGTTAATGATTATCAGAAAGGTTGAATACTTTATAGAATATTTGTTAAGAATAACTAATATTTAAAGATTTGAATAAAAGAATAACATTTAACTTGGATCAGTTTCTTTCTTTCTTTCTTTCTTTCTTTAATACCTTTTCAAGAAAACACCACGTAGGAAGGAAAGGGGCAGAAAAAAGAGGACCTTTCTCTACAAGGTTCATTGTAGATGTGTCCATGAATAAGCTAATATTCAGTCAAAAGAGTTTCACCATGCATTAGATGTCCAACTGAAATTCACTTCTCACTTTAAAAATTAGTATTACTTAAATTGTATTTTCTTTACGGTGAAGCCAAATTAATGAGAATACTCAGGGATTACAAGCACTGTGTGTAGCTTTATATTAATGAGAATCCTAGGAACAAATGCCTTAATGAGGCAAAAATAAGCCACCGTATGGGCAGACATTGGAATTCAATGCTTCCGTCAGAAAGATTTAAAGAGAGATTAAAAAAAAAGAAAATCAAACAATTCTTTATACTTAATTCTGTGCTCAGGTGACTGGGGCTGGGGACAGGCAGTGTCAGGAATACAGCTAACACTCTGAAGCAGTCATGGATGTGTTTGATGTCTTCTCTACTTGATCATGTAGCTGCCACAAAGGTAAAACTGAAAGCTGAGAAATATTTCAGAATCTGGAAGAATATTACTGATTTTAGCAATAAATAATCTATGATAAGTAAGCCAGGACATGGACGAGGATGTAGCCCAGTGATAGAGTGTCAGAACACTGTCCAAGGATGGAGTTGTGCAAGCATGAATACTGAGTGCTTGTGAGAAAACTCCAGGGAAGCAAGACAAGAAACTATGACCTCAGATTCTTCAAAAACACAATATTGTTCTTAGAACGTGTTTTTGTGCCTCTCCCAGGTATAGTGAGTAGGCGTGAGTTTACTTTAGCTATTGTTAATAATATACCTCTATGGAAAAACATGATTTTGCCATGTACAGCTTGTCCTTGAGATTGTACAATGTATTTCAGTGACTTTTTAAAATTTTTTATATTTTTATTAAACTAATAAAATTTATTTTAAAATATACAACTCAATATTGACATTTTTAAGTCATCAAAATATTTTATAATAGTTAAATGCCTCCTAAATATACATAATATCTCCTGAAGCTAAAAGTAATATGCACTCAATCTCCTGTATTTCATTAAGGGAGTTATTTATGTCCTTCTTAAAGTCTTCTATCATCATCATGAGATGTGATCTTAGATCAGAGTCTTGCTTTTCTCATGTGTTGGGGTATCTAGGGCTTGCTGTGATAGGAGAACTGGGTTCTGATGATGCCAGGTAGACTTGGTTTCTGTTGCTTATGTTCCTTCCCTTGCCCATCATCATCTGGTTATCTCTGGTGTTAGCTGGTCTTGCTGTCTGTGATTATGACTTGTCCCTCCTGCAAACCTGTGTGTCAGTACTCTAGGGAGACCAGTTCTCTCCAGGAGGAATTTGGGTATGGAGCACTGTGGCACAGGGTCAGCTTGAGGTGCCAATGGAAACTGGAAGGATCCTGTTCCAAGGCTGCTAAGGTCAATTTTGGAGAAGGTACCATGAAGTGCTGAGAAGAAGGTGTATTCTTTAGCTCTAGGATGAAAGAGGAAACACAAAAATATCTTAAAGAAATACAGGAAAACACAAACAAGTGAAGGAACTGAGCAAATCCATCCAGGATCTAAAAAAGGAAGTAGAAACAACTAAGAAATCACAAAGGGAGACAACTTTGGAGATAGAAAACCTTGGGAAGAAATCAGGGGTCATAGATGCAAACATCAACAATAGAACACAAGAGAGTGAAGAAAGAATCTCAGATGCTAAAGATACCATAGAAAGCATCGACTCAACAGTCAAAGAAAATGCAAAATGCAAAAAACATGTAACCCAAAACATCCAGGAAATCCAGGACACAATGAGAAGACCAAACCTAAGGATTATAGGTATAGATGAGAGTGAAGATTTGCAACTTTAAGGGCCAGTAAATATCTTCAACAAAATTATGGAAGAAAACTTCCCTAACCTAAAGAGAGAGATGAGGATGAACATACAAGAAGCCTACAGAACTCCAAACAGAGTGGACCAGAACAGAAATACCTCCCATAACATAATAATGAAAACACCAAATGTACTAAACAAAAAAAGAATATTAAAAGCAGTAGGAGAAAAAGGCCAAATAACATATAAAGGAAGACCTATCCGAATTATATCAGACTTCTCACCAAAGACTATGAAAGCTAGAAGATCCTGGGCAGATCTCATACAGACTCTAAGAGAACACAAATGCCAGCTCAGACTACTATACCCAGCAAAACTCTCAATCACCATAGATGGAGAGACCAAGATATTCCATGATAAAACTAAATTTACACAATATCTTTCCACAAACCCAGCCCTGCAAAGGATAATAGGTGGAAATCACCAATACAGGGAGAGAAACTACACCCTGGAAAAAATGAGATAGTAACCTTCTTGCATCAAACCCAAAAGTAGATAACCACTCAAACATAAAGATAGCGTCAAGAATAGCAGGTGGCAATAATCACTATTCCTTATATCTCTTAATATCAATGGTCTCAATTCCCCAATAAAAAGACATAGACTAACAAACTGGATACATAAACAGGATCGAAAATTTTGCTGCATGCAGAAAACGCACTTCAGTGTCAAAGACAAACACTACCTCAGAGTAAAAGGCTGGAAAACAATCTTACAAGCAAATGGTCCCAGGAAACGAGTAGCCATCCTAACATCAGAAAAAAATTGACTATCAACCTAAAGTCATCAAAAAAGACACAGAAGGACACTACATACTGGTCAAAGGAAAAATCCACCAAGAAGAACTCTCAATTCTGAATATCTACACTCCAAATGCAAGGGCACCCTCATTCATAAAAGAAACTTTACTAAAGCTCAAAGCACACATTGAACCTCACACAATAATAGTGGGTGACTTTAACACCCCACTCTCTGAAATGGACCGATCAAGAAAGTAGAAACTGAACAGGGACACAGTGAAACTAATTGAAGCCTTGAACGAAATGGATCTAACAGATATATATATATATAGAACATTTCATCCTAAAGCAAAAGAATGTAACTTCTTCTCAGCACCTCATGGTACCTTCTCCAAAATCGACCATAAAATTGGTCACAAAACAGACCTCAACAGATATAAGAAGATAGAACTAATCCCATGCCTCCTATCAGATCACTATGGAATAAGGGTGGTTGGTCTTCAATAGCAACAAAAACAACAGAAAACCCACATACACACGGAAGCTGAACAATGCTCTACTCAATGATACCTTGGTCAAGGAAGAAATAAAGAAAGAAATCAAAGACATTTTAAAATTTAATGAAAATGAAGGCACAACATACCCTGATTTATGGGACACAATGAAAACGGTGCTAAGAGGAAAATTCATAGCCCGGAGTACCTCCAAAAAGAAACAGGAGAGAGCATACACTAGCATCTTAATGGCACACCTGAAAGCCCTGGAACATAAAGAAGCAAATACACCAAAGAGGAGTAGAAGGCAGGAAATCATCAAACTCAGGGCTGAAATCAATCAAGTAGAAACAAATAGAACCATTCAAAGAATCAACAAAACTAGGAGTTGGTTCTTTGAGAAAATCAACAAGATAGATAAGCCCTTAACCAGACTAGCCAGAGGGCACAGAAACAGTATCCAAATTAACAAAATCAGAAACAAACGGGGAGAAATAACAACAGAAACTGAGGAAATTCAAAAAAATCATCAGATCCTACTACAAAAGCCTGTATTCAACAAAACTAGAAAATCTGGAGGAAATGGACAATTTCCTAGACAGATACCAAATATCAAAATTAAATCAGGATCAAATAGACCATCTAAACTATCCTATAACCCCTGAAGAAATGGAAGTCTTCATTGAAAGTATTCCAACCAATAAAAGCACAGGACCAGATGGGTTTAGTGCAGAATTCTATCAGACCTTCAAAGAAGACCTAACACCAATACTCTTCAAACTATTCCACAAAATAAAAACAGAAGGAACATTACCCAACTCCTTCTATGAAGCCACAATTACGCTGATACCAAAATTGCACAAAGATCCGACAAAGAAAGAGAATCTCAGAACAATTTCTCTTATGAATATTGATGCAAAAATACTCAATAAAATTCTTGCCAACCAAATCCAAGAACACATCAAAACAATCATTCACCATGATCAAGTAGGGTTCATTCCAGGGATGCAGGGATGGTTCAATATAAGGAAGTCCATCAATGTAATCCACTAAATAAGCAATCTCAAAGAAAAAAAACACATGGTCATTTCATTAGATGCTGAGAAAGCATTTGACAAAATTCAGCATCCTTTCATGTTAAAGGTCTTGGAAAGATTAGGAATTTGAGGCCCATATCTAAATATAGTAAAAGCAATTTACAGCAAACCGGTAGCCAGCATCAATCTAAATGGAGAGAAACTTGAAGCAATCCCACTAAAATCAGGGACTAGACAAGGCTGCGCTCTCTCTCCATATCTTTTCAATATAGTACTTGAAGTTCTAGTTAGAGCAATTAGACTACAAAAGGAGGTCAAAGGGATACAAATTGGAAAGGAAGAAGTCAAACTATCACTATTTGCAGAAGATATGATAGTATACTTAAGCGACCCAAAGAACTCCAACAGAGAACTCCTACAGCTGATAAACAACTTCAGCAAAGTGGCCGGATATAAAATCAACTCAAGCAGATCAGTAGCCTTCCTATACTCAAAGGATCAGCAGGCTGAGAAAGAAGCAAGAGAAATGATACCTTTCACAATAGCCAAAAACAATATAAAGTATCTTGGTGTGACTCTAACCAAACAAGTGAAAGATCTGTATGACAAGAACTTTAAGTCTCTGAAGAAAGAAATTGAAGAAGACCTCAGAAGATGAAAAAATCTGCCATGCTCATGGATTGGCAGGATTAATATAGTAAAAATGACCATCTTGCCAAAAGCAATATACAGATTCAATACAATCCCCATCAAAATCCCAACTCAATTCTTCATAGAGTTAGAAAGAGCAATTCAAAAATTCATCTGGAATAACAGAAAACCCAGGATAGCTAAAACTATTCTCAAGAGTAAAAGAACTTCTGGGGGAATCAATATCCCGGACCTCAAGCTGTACCACAGAGCAGTAGTGTTAAAAACTGCATGGTATTGGTACAGTGACAGGCATACAGATCAATGGAACAGAATTGAAGACCCAGAAATGAATCCACACTCCTATGGTCACTTGATCTTTGACAAAGGAGCTAAAACCATCCAGTGGAAAAAAGATAGCCTTTTCAACAAATGGTGCTGGCTCAACTGGGGGTCAACATGCAGAAGAATGCAAATAGATTCATTCTTATCTCCTTGCACTAAGCTCAATTCCAAGTGGATCAAGGACTTCCACATAAAACCAGACACACTGAAACTAATAGAAAGGAAAGTAGGGAAGAACCTTGAACATATGGGCACAGGGGAGAATTTCCTGAACAGAACACCAATAGCTTATGCTCTAAGATCAAGAATTGACAAATGGGACCTCATAAAATTACAAAGTTTCCGTAAGGCAAATGACACTGTCAAAAGGACAAAACAGCAACCAAAAATTGGGAAAAGACCTTTACCAACCCTACATCCGACAGAGGGCTAATATTCAATATATACAAAGAACTCAGGAAGTTAGACTCCAGAGAGCCAAAAAAAACCTATTAAAAAATGGGTTACAGAGCTAAACAAAGAGTTCTCACCTGAAGAATATTGAATGTCTGAGAAGCACCTAAAGAAATGTTCAACATCCTTAGTCATTAGGGAAATGCAAATCAAAACAACCCTGAGATTCCATCTCAGACCAGTCAGAATGGCTAAGATCAAAAACACAGGAGACAGCAGGTGTTGGCGAGGATGTGGAGAATGAGGAACACTCCTCCACTGCTGGTGGGATTGCAAGCTGGTACAACCACTCTGGAAAGCAGTCTGGCGGTTCCTCAGAAAACTGGGCATGACACTCCCGGAGGATCCGGCTATACCACTCCTGGGCATATACTCAGAGGCTTTACCTGCATGTAGTAAGGACACATGCTCCACTATGTTCATAGCAGCCTTATTTATAATAGCCCAGAGCTGGAAAGTACCCAGATGTCCCTCAACGGAGGAATGGATTCAGAAGATGTGGTATATCTACACAATGGAATACTACTCTGCAATTAAAAACAATGAATTCACGAAATTCTTAGGCAAATGGTCAGAACTGGAAAATATCATCTTTAGTGAGGCAACCCAATCACAAAAGAATACACATGGTATGCAGTCACTGATAAGGGGATATTAACCCAGAAGCTCGGAATACCCAAGACACAATTTACATATCAATTGATTTCCAAGAATATGGAAGGAGAGCCCCTGGTCCTGGAGAGACTGGATGTAGCAGTGTAGAGGAATACCAGGACAGAGAAGCGAGAGGGGGTTGAATGTGGAACAGGGGGAGGAAAGAGGGTTTATGGGACTTTCGGTGAGGGAGGATCCGGGAAAGGGGAAATCATTGGGAACGTAAATAAAAAATATATATATAGAAAAAAAAAAGAACTTAGCAGCAAACCACTTCCTAAAAGTCCCACTGCCTCCCAGTCTCCCCACTCTTGGGACCAAGCCTTCATCACGGAGACATGCAAAATCCAAACTATGGCACAGGCAAAGAGACTCTCGATGTGATGCCAAGAGTGAGGCCATAGAAAGAATTTATTCCATATTTAGCAACATTAAAAGCCTTTGTTCTGTGAATAACCCCAATGAAAGACTAAAAAGACAAATTTCAGATTGGGAGGATGCAGAGCCAGGTCAGATATCTGGCAAATGTCTTATGCTTAGGGTGCCTTATGCTCTCAAAATTCCACATTATGAGAATGACAACAACAAAAATCTAAATAAAACAGCGATTTCACCAAAAAGGATTTTCAGATGCCCAAAGAAGAGGAAGCTTGTTCAACACCATTATCTACGTGAGAAAAGAGAAGCACAACTTTCACAAGATGCTTCTGCTCGATGGGATGGATGGCCATGTGCAAAGACAGTGATAAGACCACGAACGGGCTAGAATATAAAGAGACCATCTCACCCATGACTCACTGATGGGAATGTAAGAGGGCCAATCCAACTACACTCGAAACTGAACATAAGTTACATAAAACCAGGAATTGCACTTCTGAGAATTTATTCTACAAAAATTAAAAATCACTTTGGGTCTATGATGGAAACTTGTATATAATCAGATACTCTTAGTAGTCCTAGTCATGAGAACTCCAGACCGGAAAATACTCAAATGTCTCTCAAATGGGTAAGTTAAAAACTGTACCATGTGTCCACAGCATAATGCTACTCATCTATAAAGAAATAGCCTATTACTTCATGAGCCAACTTTAGTGGAACTAAAGGGCATTGTGTTAAGTGAAAAAGATAATTTTAAAAGATTACATACAATGTCATTCAATTAATCTATCAGACCAAGAGACTATAGAGATGACTTGGAAATGATAAATGAATCATGTGGACAAAATAAAATACCTAATGAAACATGGGAAGGTAGTTCTCAGGGAGTGTTTCTGGATTGAGTCAGACAGGGCCACCTGAACAGAGCTAGGAGTTCTGTGTCTACAGCACAGTTGAGTTGGTTAAGTGTAGCCCTTGTTACATAAGGCATGACATACACATGACAAAGTTCAACAAAGCCTCTAGACATGAGAACACCTGTAATGTGGAATATGAGTGTTTGTTGTTAGCTTTGCTGTTGTTTAGAGTTGCACAAGATGTTAACATTGAGCGAGGTAGGAGAAGGGCTTTGTAGGACAGGAAACCACTTCCTACCAATCAAGATTTATTTCAGAATCAAAAAACAAAGAACACAACACAAACACAAAGCCAATAGAGATTTTCTCTACTACCAACAATTGAATCAAAATACGGCAAAAGTAAGAAACCCATAGCTTTCATTAACAAGCAATAAACATTTAAAATATCTAGAAAATTTTAAAGCACAACTTCCTTGAACTCTGGGTAAAATGTTAACACACTGCGGTGATTTGGATATGCTTGGCCCAAGGAGTGGCACTATTAGGAGGTGTGGCCTTGTTGGAGTAGGTGTGACCTTATTGGAGGAAGTGTGTCACTGTGAGGGTGGGCTTTGAGACCCTTCCTCCTAACTACATGGGAGCCAGTCTTCTCCTAGAGCCTTCAGATGAAGATGTAGAACTCTCATCTCCTCTTATACCAAGCCTGCCTGGATGCTGCCATGCTCCTGCCTTGATGATAACGGACTGAACCTCTGAACCTGTAAGCCAGCCCCAATTAAATGTTGTTCTTATAAGAGTTGCCTTGGTCATGGTGTCTGTTCATAGCAGCAAAACTCTAACTAAGATATGCACTAATAAAGGGCACACTGTGTGATCACAGCAGAGAGAGGGATACAAGTTCTCTAGAAAGATACTTTAATAGCACAAGGATGCTTGTCCTCTCTGATCAAAATTGAACTTGTTTTTAAGTCTTCTAAGGTAAGTCTCACTATGTAGCCTGAGTTGGCCTTAATCTTGTGACTCTTCTGGTTCAGTTTCCTGAATACTGGGATTATAAATGTGGTGGTTTCAATGAGAATCAATCCCATAGGCTCATATGTTTGAATATTTGGTCTTCAATTGGTGGAATTATTTGGAGAGGATTAAGAGGTATTGCCTTGTTGGAGGAGGTCGTCACTGAAGGTGGGCATGAGGTTTCAAAACTTCATGCCATTCTTACTTAGCTCTCTCTGCTTCATAGTTATGTCTCAAAATGTGAGCTGTCAACTACTACTCTAGCAACATGACTAGGATCTGACTGCCTTCTGCCATGATTCTGGTCATGATGGTCATGGATTCACCCTCTGAAACTGTCATCCCCTAGAAATGCTTCCTTTTATAAGTTTCCTTGGTGATGGCACCTCATCACAGCAATACAAAAGTAACTAAGACAGCATTTACATGATACTAAGCCTGGCTCCCTGAATTTGTTTACAGTTCATAATATGGAGTAGCTATTGAGATAAAGAAACTCAAAGATTGTATATTAAAAACATGGTGATATTGACTTAACACACAGATTGACCAGCAGACCAAAAAGAGGGGGAAAACACCTGTAGATCTGCATATAGGCAATAAATTAATATGTAAAAATATGTCATAAAAATAAATGGAGGGAAAGAACCAGTGCATTAAACAAATAGTATAGGAAAAATTTATTAACTGTGTAAAATAATTGATGCTACAGTTAGAGTTAGATCACAAAATGTATTGAAGACATAGGTGTAACTCAGCAGAATGGCCACACCTCTAATTCTGGTGCTTAGCTGGCTACTATGAAGGATAAAGATAGGATATTTTCCAGCCCCAGAGGAGAAGGGACTAGAATTATCTTTCTTAAAAGTACTAAAAATTTAGACAAAGTACATGAGCAAATGATTATCAAGAAGCCTTGAAGCAAAGGGAAATGATCCCTGAAGTACAGGAGGCCAGAGAGGAGCCACATGGTGATCCGTTTTACTGAGTCAGAGCATGTCCCAGTCACAAAGCAGGAAAAGACCTCAGAGGGAGGCCAGTGTTTTCCAGGTTGAGGCATCACATTATTTAACTCTTAGCATGAGAAACAGAAAACTGCACCAAAGCATGTCAGAACCAATGTGTAATGACAGTGATAAAAGCTTTAAAAAGTAGCAAGGTGAAGATAGATAGGCAGAGAATGATATGATATGATATGATATGATTGATATGCAGCAGATATGGTGATATGAGAGTTTGCCCAGAAACATAGAGAAGTGGAGGAGACTGAGACTGGATCTTTAGTAAGTAAAAAGAAAATACTACAACTTAGATTTAGATAGTAATGGAAATACTTCCTAAGGACAAGAGCAAAGATTCTCTTAGACATACAGAACCAGAAAGAATTTAGTGGTAGAAAGCTTGCAGTACAAAAGCATTCATCTCTGATGCTACAAGATAAGTAAAGACAGTAGAAATAATAACTAAAATAAATACCTGTGAGGGTGGGTTCTAATTGTCAAGAAACACAATCTAGAAACCCCTAGAGAGAAAGCAGCAGTGAGGGATTGTCTAGATCAGGCTGGTCTGAGCTGGAGGGTTGTCTTGTTTACCATTAATGGAGGTGAGAAGACCAGACATCTAGCACTGTTCCCCAGGCAGTAGAGAAACTGAACATCATGCAAGCCTGTATGCTTGTGTACCTTTGTTCCTGATCATGGGTGTGATGTGACCTAGTCCCTCAAGTCCCTGCCACTGTGATGTCCCCTCAGCGAAAGTTTGGAACCTGGAATCGTGAGCTCTCTCCTAAGTTGCTTTTGTGGGCCTGTTTTATCACAGCAATGGGAAATGAAACTAAGACAGAAAAATACTTTATTTCTGTGTAGACTTTTTAAAGGTAGATGATTATTGAAGGGAAAATAATAACATTCTACCAAGGGTTTATCAAATGTGTGGAAGTAGTGTATATGATAAAGGGGAAAAAAAAACGTATGAACAGAGTGATGAAAGTATGTTGTTACCAAATTCATGCAGAAAGTGTGAAGAGGGAGAGTTCTTGATGCAAGTTTGATGAATTAACAGGGTATGCCAGATAATACTAAATAATGACAAAGTAACATAACACAGTTATGGCTTATAAGCCAGCCAAGGGATATAAGGTGCTTTCAAGGAAATACTCCATTTATTCAAAGAAAATAGAGGTCATGGAATAGATTGGACAAAGAAAGCAAATTGAAAGACACGAGTATAGGTGCTAGGGAGCTCTCTCAGTGGCTTACTGATCTTCTAGCAGATCTGAGTTATGTTCTCAGCATCCACACTGAGTGGTTTACCTGGAACTCCTGGGATCCAAAGTCCAAAGTCCTCATCTACCCTCTGCAGGCACTACACTTACCTGTATGAACACACACACACACACACACACATAATCAAAAATAAATTTAAAACAATGGTCAATATAAATCCCCAAATGTTGATCATTGTCTTAAATATAAATGCTGTGAACATCTCATATTAGAGAGTATTGGGGCAAAAAACAAAAAGTCATTTCTGTGTCTCTTAAACACACTGTAAACAGTGCTGCAAACTGATTAAAAATAAAAGGATGAAACAAGACCAAATGAGTAGTTTTTGGCAATGGAAGATGCAGAGCCTTGTTAACATCTGAAAGCAGATTTCAGAGGAAAATTAAGCCACAGAGATAGAGTTCTTCCTCTCTTTATTTGTTTCTTTTTTTCTTTTTAAGGGAAAAAGGTACCAATAAAAGGTTGCCCCAGTGCTAAATGTTGGTGTCCCCAGTACAAGAACTTCAAGACGCACAAAGAAAAGCACTGCAATGTACAATGGGAAACTCAAAGAAATAGTTACTCCCTCTCTCCCTCAGTATTTGGCAGAACAAAGAGATTCACCAGATTACACAGAAGATGCACACTGTCCTATCACTCAACTTGATCTAAGGATATCTATAGAACAACAGGTTTAAAAGGCATTATTCTTAGGTAAACATGGAACATTCATCAAGACAGATTATACATTGAGCCATGATGCAAGTCTCAAAAAATTTAAAAATAAAATATTCAAGTCATATAACAGTAGAGCTAAGTAACAGAACACAGAACTCTGGGAAATTCACAAGCATTTGGCGCCTAAGACACTTTATTAATGAGAGCACAGTAGATACAACCACAGAGTATCTAACTCAGTACCCAGAGGGAATGTGAGGCTGGAGATGCCTGTACCACATGGAAGGAGGGCTTCAGAGCAAAGATCTCTTCTTCCAACTTAAGCAGTTATGGTGAATGCTAAACTCCAAGTCATCCCAAGAAACAAAGAAGACCAGAGCAGTGATGAGTGAAGTGGAGATGGAGAGTCAAGACAGCATCAGGAGAATATCCCGGAGACAAACACCCCACGTTGCTCCTCTGGTGACCATCACAGCAACTCCACATATCCAAAACGTACCAATCTGTAAACACCAAATGCAGTTGATTATGCATTAGTTTTGCCTCATTAAAGTTGTTATGATACTGGTGTTACCGAGTACTGCCAGTGCTGTGGGGGACACGGAAGCCCTCAGCCTCCGTGGGTGACATTCTGATTCCAGTCCCTTGTTTCTAACAAGGTTCTGATAGCCTTTTCAATTTTAGCTGTAGAGACTTGTTAAGCTCTCTCATAAGACAGTTTATACTGGAAGGACATTCCACTTGACTGCCTGCTCAAAATGTTTCTCTTCATATTTCTTTTTAATGTTAGACTCATTAGGTAATGTGTGGCAGAGAATATGAGCTTCAAATCGCCCATGCCATTTAAACACATACAGCTACTTAAAATGTTAGTCTAAGAATTTCTGACTTGGTTGTCAAATACAGAGATGTGGAGAAAGTCATCTCCCGTCTGACATTAACTTTCCATTTTTTTTTTCTGGCTGTTGCTATGAGCCTTGTGCTATATGAATTATGATGGGATATTTGAACTATGGATGATTTTGAGTCTGGTTTATTTTAGTCAGTGTTGTGTTGATATATTTTTAATCATTGTAGCTTGCTTTTTGTCTACTTTATATAGTTTTTCAGTGTATGAACTCACAATTATTTTTGTGTTCTGCCACAGACGGTCATTCAGACAGTTTCTATGTTTATATCAATTTAAAATAGCAGTAAGCTGGGCTTCAACAGTTGCTCAGCTTCAAGGATGCACTGCATTTCAAAGAAGGTGTGAATGGTGATACAAATGAGAGGCAGCCTGGGTTTCCAGGACCCAGCAGAACTTCATTGTTACTCATGATGTGTTCTTTCTCTGTATCTGTATTTCTTTCTCTCCACATTTATACCCTAGTTTAAGTGTTTACAACAATGACTGCGTATGAGGACATAAGTGAGAAAATGACAGGAATTATGTCTACTCTGTACATTAGAAAGGGAACAACAGTCTGATGGGATACAGATGATGGGTTCTCTAGAGTAACAGAACCTACAGAATAATTTTTTTCTCTGTCTCTGTCTTCCCCCTCCCTTGTGCACACATGCATACACACACACACACACACACACACACACACACACACATCAAGTAAAATGATTTGCGGATACTTCAGTCCTTCTTAGAAGGGGGAAGAAAATACTTATGGAAGGTAGAGCGTGGGAGGGGCTTGGGAGGAAGAGAGGAGGGGGAGGGGAAGGGATCAGGTATGGGCAGAGACAGGGATGATATACAGAGGGTCAGGAATTTGAACAGAGGTGTGTATCAATGGGGGATGGGGACAGCCACCAGCAAGTCCTAGATGCCAGGAAAGCAAGAGGCTCCCAGGACCCAACAGGGAAGAGATTAGCTGAAACGCCCAACAAAGGGGAAGGAGAACCTGTAGAGACCATATCCAGAGGCTAGGCAAGGCCCCTGGTTGGGGAATGGGGCAACTCACTCATCTCCAAATTTTTAACCTAGAATGGCTCCTGTCTATAGGAAATATGGGGACAAAGTATCGAGCAGGGACTGATGGAAAGGCCATCCAGAGGTTGTTCCACCTGGGGATCCATCCCATATACAGTCACCAAACCCGGACACTAATGCTGATGCCAAGAAGTGCTTGCTGAAAGGAGCCTGTTCTAGCTGTCTCCTGAGAGGCTTTGCCAGAGCCTGACAAATACAGAGGTGGGTGCTCACAGCCAACCATTGGAATGAGCATGGGGACTCCAATGGAGGAGTTTGAGAAAGGACTGAAAGAACTGAAGGGGTTTGCAACCCCATAGGAAGAACAACAACCAGATCCCAAAGATCTCCCAGAGACTAAACCACCAACCAAAGAGTATACGTGGAGGTACCCATGGCTCCAGCCACATATGTAACAGAGGATGGCATTGTCTGGCATAAATAGGAGAGGCCCTTGATCCTGTGAAGGTTTGATTCCAAAGTGTAGGGGAATGCCAGGGTTGGTGAGGTGGGAGTGGGTGGGTGGGACGGGGAGCACACTCATAGAAGTAGGGGGAGGGGGAGGGAATAGGGGATTCCAGAAGGGAAACTGGGAAAGGGGATAACATTTGACATGTAAATACATAAAATATCCAAAAAAGAAAGAAAAAAAAGGCAAAAAATGACTTATAGGCTGTGGCCATCCTGCCTTTTGGTGAACTTTTTCTCCTTGGCCTATTTTCTTTGGGTTCTTATATCTCTACCTCTTTCCCAACTCTATTCCTCCCTAATCTTCCAACCCCTCAACACTATAGGAGAGAAAAAAGGTTAGAGGGCGAAGGGGCATGGATCTTTTTTAGAGTATTTTCTGCTGATTAGAGTCATTAGGTTCCTTGGGGAAAGTCCAATCTTTATTCTCAGATTATCTCCAACTTCTCATCTCTTTGCTCATGATCACTTGATGTAACAACAGCAACCAGGAACATCAGGGGGAGCAGCAGCCACATTCTTCCCCTTCCTGTCACCACTATTGGGACTCTGGCATTTATCCCCTCTCAGGAGTCCCCAGAATTACAAACATAAACTATCTGCAGCTGGCAATGGTCACGCCCCTGCTAGTGAATGGGGCAAATCATAATCACCTGCTGTGAAACAGCCTCTTAACCCACACCTGGGATTAAAAGAAAAACCTATTCACACACCATAACTGGCTTTTAAAAGAAACCAAAATTCTTACCAGATTTCCCTCTTTTAGTCCAAAAAAAAAAAAGGCTTTTCCCTCTAACAATAATCAACTATATACAATGGGAACAATTATAAGAACCATCAAGTAAGAATTATATTTACAATCTCCAGTCCATACGTATTTGGCAAACTTGGAGAAAGCACTCCACTCTCTATTCTATCCTGATGAGTCCAAGGTTTTGTACAGAAATTACTTTCTTATCATAACTTGCATTTACCACCTTAAAACAACTTTTTAGCGCTCAAAATGTTTTCTTAGAACCTAACCAACTGAAGCTTTTATGTCTTTAATCTTTAATAAGGAAAACTGTAAGACTCCAACTTTCTAGTCTTCAATGCATCAGAGATCTGAGAAGAATATATATTAACTCGAGTAAACAGAAACTGTGGAGCAAGTGGCTTCCACAACTGTAGAAATGACCGAGACTGCTGGCTGCCTGGACAGTCACCCAAGGTTCCTCTGTGTCATTGGGACATCCATCTTTGGTCTATAGGCCCAGAATATCTGACAGACATTTCTGTGAAGCAGGAATTTTGAAGGACTGGCCTACTGTGTCTCTGCAAGTTGGACAATCAACTTCCCAGTGTCCTGCTTGTCCACAGTCTGGGCACCATGCTGTCAGCAGTTGAGGTAAAGGCAGATTTTTGCCCAGTGTCCAGCTTTGCCCCATTTGAAGCAAATTCCAGGTGGAGATTCTTCAATGCCCACCATCTTTGAAGTAGATTGGGAGCTTATGTGTCTTTCAGTCAAAAAAGCCTTTTTTATTTTTAATTAAAACATCTTAAATGCCATTTTCTGCAGATCTCTGAAGTATTTGAAGACCACTATCCTATCTCAGTCTATCTAAATGGACAAACATTGCTTACTTCTAACTATTTACTTTCCACTTAACTTTGAAAACATACATAAAAGGCTAAATAAAACTTATTTCTGTGATTAACTAAACTAGTACCTAACAACATTACAAATAAGATTATTTGTAGGTGACTCACAACTAGATTGAATTTCTAATTATCCTAAATGGTTTGCAATAGTAGTTTTTATAAGACTCGTACATTACATTTTTAAAATGAGTTGCATATGTACAATACATTTAAAAAAGGAGTTGAAACATATATACTTATGCTGTAACAAAATAATCTTAAATTTCTAGCCATATACAATAATTCATACCAAACTAAGATATTTGAAACCAGTAGATTTAATAATCTACCTTTTACCCTATCATCCTATATTCTCCTCAGCTTTAAATAAATACTTTTACCAGCCCCTCTCCCCACTAACAGCTACACACAAACGGAAGGTCCAAGAATCCTGTAGTTATTCAGTCCACGAGGCTGGTGTCTCAAATAGGCTTCCAGCAGAAGACATGACCTAGATTAGAGGCCGGTCTTTCCACCTCAAAGATCCCTCGCTTAGAATTAAGCAAAATGTCTCACAGGTGTGTTGGGGATTAGTTCTAATACTTTGTCTTAATCAGCTCCCCAAATCACATGGAAATCTGTGTCCCGATGCTAAGGGTACCTGTTCCCAATTGGTTTTTGATCAATAAAGAGCCAATGGTTGGGCAGGGGGACAGAGGCAGAACTTTTAGGATTCCTGGGCAAGAAACACAGGGAAGAAGAAGAAGTTATTCCACCATGAGAGGGGCATAGGATGGACCTCGCCACGAAGGAGCAGGAGGGTGAAATGGCTGAAATGTAGGTGCAAAGGGAAAATGGCCCCATGGGAGGGCTGCCCAGAAGGAAACAGGGCATCAAAGATAAAATATAGATTTAGAAAGTGTTAACTCAGGAATACAGGAGGGGAGTGTATGCTAGCCACTGGGAGGCTCGGAAGTACCCAGCCATTGAGCTAGTCAAGGCATATCAAAATATAAAGGTTGCATGTGTGTGTTTTATTTGCAAATCCGGAGAACTCTAGCGAGTGGCTAGAAGCATGATCACCTGTTGGGAGCTCAGAGGGGATTAACTATTCACCACAACACAGAGGTACCCCTCCACTTTGGGGTCTTGGTTAATTCCAGATGCAGTGAGTTGACAACCAATAGCCTTCACAGATGGATACAGTGATATTTGATGGTCTTAAATTAGTAATTCCACCATAGCCCCTAAAATCCATCTCCCAGTAGAGATAGCTGCTTAGAGTGGTTAAATTGAACTACCTGCAAAGTTTGGGTGGGTGTTGGCAGGGAGCAGAGCACTCTGGAAATACAGAGTTCTGTAAAGTGTACATGATTTTGTTCAATGAGGGAATTTATTTTCACAATATGTTATGAATTCCCAAACTCCCACTAAAAATAATTTAAGGCCAAGTTCTACTTCCCGTAAAAATAGGAATTATAGAGGAGAGAATTTAGCTAGAAGCAGTGTGAATACAGGGAGGGTCTAGGTAGGACTCTGCAGGGGTAGCAATGATACTGGAAGCAGAAGCATGTATAGGTAAAAATATGTTGGGTAAAGAGAGATATTTATTTGTCTACTGGTCTGTCCTCACTGCTTAGAAATGGAGCCTGGCTTACAGACTTAGGGAAACAATAATTTTGGATGAAAGCCAACCTCTGTAGTTAACGACAGACACTAGCTGCCCAACACCCAAATATGGGCATAAGTAAAGTCCCCAAATCCAAATAATCAGGGTCCTTGAGCAGAAACAGGCACCTGTAAAGCAGATAGCAAGGTCCTCAGTAACCACTTGTCATACTGAAGGTTAAGAGCAGAAGGAACCCTTCATGTGTGGCATCTGCCTGACTTCTGTCCACTGGTAGTGGGACTGGGTTAACAGTTGAGCCCACCTGTGCTTGACACGCCACAGCTTCCCCACCCACCACACAACACAACTGAAATTCCAATTCCTCATTCCAGGGAGGATTGCTCTTCTATTACTTCAGCTCCTTTCGGGAATGCCAGCGTGTGAAGAAACAGGGGATAGTTTAAAAAATCAGTACTCATAACTTGGCATAGCATGGGGGTGGGGGGTGGGGAGTGCAGTAAAATAACTAAGTGGCCAACCAGTTGTGTGATGGGAAGGCTCAAGCTTGTATGTCTGGACAAGTGACAGAAAGAACAGCCGGTGGTTATTGCATCTGTCTGGGAGACAGGCGGGTCAAGAGGAGAGGCTTTGAAGATGGATGTATCTCCACTGCCATGGAATTAAAGAAGGAAAACAAAAATGTTGCTTCTGGATCCAGGAGTCTACAAAAGTGTTGCTCGTGATGAATGTGGACTCACTCGGGATGTAGAATGTCAGCCACGGCATGGATCTGTTCTTGCTTCTTCCTTGAAACGGCGTTGTTCTCCGTGAACTGGCAGATTGTAATGAAAAACAGTGTAACCCTCAGATCTGAATGTAAATCGGGCCTGGATGTGTGAACATTGCGTGAGACCCCTCCGCCCCCTCCCCCAACACACACACACACTTGTACAAAAAACTCTTAGAGGAAACTGAAAATGGGTTGATTTGGGTTGAGACATGGGTGAGCTACTGACTCGGTGTAAATTCTTTCTCAGTGGTGAGTGTGGCTTTGTGGTTGGTGATTGGCAGGATACAGCTCAATCCCACAGATGTTGGCACAGCAGTCTTCCTGTGCAGCAGTACGTGCGGGTATGTAACCTGTATATGTATCCTGGGCTTTACCACTGACACATCCCCAACCCTTTATCTATTTTAAATTAAGCAAGCAATTGGAGACTTGGAATAAATATCAGTGGAAATGCAAGTAGTGAGGATTTCCAGGACAAATTATTCATGAGGAATCCTATTTAATAAAGTTTTATTAAATAGAATGATCTTAATTTAGAAGAGTTGTTTTCTGGTGCCTCTTTAAAATATTTTTCCCTATCTTCTGACGAAGTGCACTCACAGTGGGCAGATGGTAGGCAAGCTGTAATTTATCATTTCCAGTTTATATATCATCTGCAAAGAGAGAACTAAGGTGTCTATTATTGATGTCTTACTGTGTGTTTGCTTTCAATTCTGTGACACTAAATTCCTGCAAGTTAGGCTTTTAAGGAAAGATTTATTGGGGGGATGAAGATATTATTTCTTGATTTCTCAAGCAAATTCCCTCCTTGTTATTCATCCTTAAAAAAAATCTCCCTTTTGCCTTTTCTCTTTCCATATTTAATACTATATTAGACATAGGCCAGGGCAGGGGAAAGAAGATAAATTTTAAAAAGCTGTTTTATTGCTTGTGTTCAGGGAATATTTAGGGATGAGATCAGAGTTCTGAGGCAGCTTGTTTGTTCTTTATGTGATTTTATAAATGATTGTACATTTGATTAGGTACAGCCTGTCTCTGTTCTCTTGATGTTGTATGCAACATATATCCTATTCACACTTTCTAGAGTCCCATAAGAAGCAGGAGAAGTGCTATGGAGATGGTTCAGTGGGTAGAGGGTCTCGGCACTAAGCCTGGTGACCCAAGTTCAGCCCCCAGAACCCATGTGGTGGGAGGAGGGAACTGGCTTCCTAAAGAGTTCTATGACCTTCATTCGTCTCTTACACACACAGTCATGCACACATATGGGGGTGAGGAGGTTGTAAATTTAAAACAAGCATCAAAAGTGAAGACCCAAGTTAGATGTCACATTGGGATCTGAATTTGATAAATTTATGTGAGTTTACTAAGATTATCATTGAGAAGTGTATGAGTTCTCTTAAGAACCTCATGAGCTTTATTTCTCAAAGCAGTTTTGAGGTCCCCATGGACTCTTACACTCCAATTTCCCTGCTGTTCACATATTGCATTTGTGCAGTTCACTTATTACTTGTATAATAAACAAATATTTACCAAGGTCAGGCACTCACATCTGGGTTCACCCTTTCTGTCACAGTGTGGCAGGGGTTTGACATGGGTAATTATGCCTATCAGTGAATACAGAATCATCCAGAGGAAGTTTGCTTTCCTAAAAGTTTCTCCTGCTTCCTGCCACTCTTCTGACCTCTGAACCCTGCCCAGCCACTGATCTCTTTATTGACTTTTGTTTCAATTTTCCAGAATATTCTATGACTGTAATCATATGGATAGTAGCATTTTTATATTGGCTTTTTCTACTTATTCACATTTACCTCAGGTTCTTCTATGTGTTTTTTGTGACTTCTTTTTCACTGCTGAATTAGTCTCACTGTACAAAGATAACTATATGTATATCCACTCATCTGCTTAAGGACACCTTTCAATTTAGGCCATTTTGTTCTTTTGATGACAGCATCCACACTCTGCCTGTTATGATCGTCTCAATGCCTCCAAAGGGTGCCCAGGTGCTACACTCCCTGAAGACCGGGAATGTGATTTATTTATTTTTTGACAAAAATGATTCTTTGCAGAAGGGAACAGTATAAGGCTATTAAGGTAACAGTTCATTCAAAATGTAACTATCTGTGTCCTTGTAAGAAGGAAGTAGAAGCCCATTTGACAGCAAGTATTTCAGAGAGTCATGGCCACCAGACAAATACTAGAACTGATACACTACCTCTGCCTGGTTGGATTGTTACATAGGGATAATAATGACCCCTTTTCATTCTTGTCTCTGAGCATGGACCCAGTTACAAGATAGCTGGAGCTCAGTCATCCCAGTGGATGAAGCAAGGTCTACCCTGCTATGGGACTGAACTGCTAGTGCTGGCCTCAGTCTTGAGTGTGGTACATCCCTCCCCCCCAAAAAAATCACTTAGTATGTAATCTGTTGTGTAGACCCAAGGAACTGTGCAGCTATATATAGAAATATTGTAGTTTACTTCTTTGTCTGATGAATTATCATCTAATGTTACTCTTGGTTCAACTTTCAGAATTCATTCTGAAAACTATAGTACTGCTGTTAAGTTAGGGAGAAGCCCTAGACAGTCTCACATATGAATATGTAAAAGCTCCTATGATGAAAGATCCCAGTAAAGTAACTCTCTCTTAGTTTGTGAAGAAAGAAGCCCGTAGAAAATTGACTTTAACAACAATGAAGTGGCCACAGCTGGCAGAGACAGGACCCCAGCCTAACTATCCTCTGAGAAGATCCACCCAGAAGAAGCCAATGGAAAAAGATGCAGAAACCCACAGCCAAATATTAGATGGAGCTCAGGGAGTCTGGTGGAAGACTTGGGAGAAGGATTGAGGGACCTGAAGAGGTCAGGGGCTCTACAGGAAGACCCACAGAGTCAACTAACCTAGACACTTGGAGGCTTCTAGAGATTGAATCACCAACCAGAGAGCAAGCACGGGCTAGACCTATGCTCCCTGTAGCTTGGTCCTGGACAATAGAAGCTGGGGCTCTCCCTGAATCTGTTGTCTGCCTGCCTGCCTCCCTACCTGTGAACCCCGCTCCCCTAACTGGACTGCCTTGTTTGGCCTCAGTGGAAGAGGATGTGCTTAGTCCTGCAGTGACCTGATGTGCTGGGGGGGTTGGGGGTAATAGAGGGGGTTGATACCTAGATGGGGGTCCCCCTTTTCATAGGAGAAGGGGAGGAAGTTCCACGTGAGTGGGTACTAGGAGGAAAGGGGGACTGATATTGGGATATAGTGAATAAATAAACAAATAAAAAAGAAATATAAGCAACACAAAATGAAAGTTTTTATTAAAAATAGACAGAAATGGAGAAAAGGGAAGGTAGAGTACATATTGCCATTATATATCATTTTATACCGATTTTAGTTTAGACTACGAGACTATCTCTGTCGATGAACAATACTAATACACAGCATTGAGATCACGCTATTTTCTACATCTTAAGCAGACATGGGCTGAACCATTTCCTGGGCTCTGAAAGAGAAGAATAGACTTGACTCCCACATGGGGCATGGTCGTGGCAGATGGTCTGTTACCATCTTCTGAATTAATGATTGAATGAGCCGCCAAGTCCAGTGAGTACACACAAAGATGCAAGTTGGCCATACGAAGGGAATATTTCTAAAGGCATCCTTGATAGAAATTCTTATAAGAAAATTGTCAGCTTCATCCTGTTTTATTGATCTGAAAAGTGGTAGGAAATGTCAAGAAGAGCAATTAAGTAGAACATTATTTCCAGCCTTAGCTCATAAAAGGCACAGTGCTGAGATGGAGGCTTGCTCCCCTGACACAGCATAAAGCACTGTGACCAGTGTATGTCATCTCAAAGGAGGTGTTGAGTTTCGTAACCCCACAGGGACACAGGAAAAAAGACAAAGAGCCTACTAAGAGTTCTCCCTGAGAGTAATGAGGCACAGTCAAGAGGAAGCAGAAAGAAGTACAAGATAGATTGGGTTCCTTCCTGCAGCTCCACAACATGAACTACATGCACTCTCCCTGCTCCAGCCCCTGCACACACACACACGCACACACACACACACACACACACAGACACACACACATGCACACACACAATGGATGTACACACACGCACATGCACACGCACATGCACATGTGCTCACACACACATGAATGTACACGCACATGCATACACACACAAACACATGACCTATGCACACACACATGGTTGCATACACACACAGAGACACACCTGGATACACATACACATGGATGCATGCACACATACATACACAGAGACACATCTAGATACATATGCACGTACACACACACACTCACACGGATGCACATGCACATGCATGCACATATGCACACATGGTTCAGGCTTGGTTCGAGCCATCATGTTGTGGGTTCTCTCTGTTTTGCTTTGGACACTTCTTATGTGACATGCAAATGGAGAGAACAAAGACAGCATCCACAGGAAACAAACTGCTCTTTTGCTATGACAGTGATGACCTTTAGAGAGTATAATGTGTCTTATGCTAACAGCCTTTTTCTTCTCTCTTTGATTCAGCGAAACTTGTTAAGATTGCTCTTTTTGTGCATAACGATTAACTGTATTAATATCCTGTTTTAAAAGTCTCTGTTGCACTTTTTTTCTCTATACCTGTTTACCCTTTTACTGTTCTACCAAGACAGACTTTTGTAGAAGGAGAGTAGATAGATACAAAGGTGTGACTCTGAAAATGGCAAAAGGCCATCACTTTTTATTATTTTTTCTATTAATCTCTACCCTTGATATTTAATTTTATCAAGTTCTTAATTTAATTTGTATATTATGTGTAGTCTTTTACCTGCATGTTTATGTCTGCCCACCACACATGTACAATGTTCCCAGAGATCAGAAGAGGGCATTGGGTACCCTGGGTTGCTAGTTACAGATGGTTGCTAGTTCTGGGAATCAAACCTGGGTTCCCTGGAAGAGCAGCCAGTGCTCTCAACCACTGAACCACCTCTCAAGCCCCCTCTTGATGCTATTTTAAGGGAGATTCTTGCATATCAAGAAGTATTCTTATTTTCTTTGGAGAAGTGAAGAGAAGGTTTTCTGTGTGTGAAGTGTAGGAGGTTTGTTTTAATAGAGCACAGCGAGAACAGGGAGGGAAAGGTCAAGAAAGCCAGGACAGAGCCCAAGATGCCCACTGAAGGGGCATGCACAGCACCATGGCAACCCGTGGACCCTATGAGGCATGGGCAGAAGGCACTTCTCAAAATACTACCAACTTCTAAGTTTGAAATTATGTCCAAATAAAGGTTAATGTAATAGCTTTAATAATGAAGAATTTTGTTTGCAAAGAATTTCCAGTCCCCAGAACTTGCTGGGTACTCCAATTTTCGGCAGAGCTTGTCCTCTGTACCATTTTAGATTCCTTCTGCCCATGCCTCATAGGGAACTGGAGGTGGTGGAGGTGTGGAGATGTCTCCCTAGGGCTCCCCTGTGTCTTGGGTGGTTCCAGCACCAAGTCTGAGCTAGAACCCACCTGTACCTGCCGGGGAGAGGGGGCAGAGAGAGTGAAGAACACCACCTATTTCTGTTGTTATTTCTGAGTTGTTAGTTTCCTGCTCCTTCCTATAATTCTTTTGTTCTATTTCCTTTCCATCAGCTCACCATCTTTTCCGGCCTTCTTTACAACTTTTCTTACTCTTTCACATTAACAGAACAAAGAAGAAAAGCCCCAAAACACCTCAACAGATACAGAAATAAAATTTAAGTCTCAACATCCTTCCCATAATAAGAAAAACATACTCAAAAACAGTTACAGAAGGAATGTACCAAAAAACAGTAGACCACCTCACCCTTGACACTTCTGGTCTTTAAGTTAGAGCTAGAGCAATTAGCCGAGAAAAGTGGGGAGGGAATCAACTTGAAAAGGAAAGATGAGAATTACCGTAGACTATTAAATGCCCCAAACTTTGTTGATATGATAAATGCAATCTGTGCTTTCCTGATGCATTGGTGAAATCAAATATGGTCTGGTGTTTTGTGGAGTGTGTGGGTTTCTTGTCTGTCAAAAGTTTCTTCGGGTCTACCCATCAGCATTAGGTTTGAATATTTCTTTCAAGGTAAGATTTGCTTCAAAAGTTGTCTGTGACTTGTTCTCAACATTCTTTTTATGTTGCTTTTTGATTTTCTTTTTAAATCTTGATTTTAATATAGTCATTTTCAGTATTTATTTTTGGTAGGCATCTTATGTTTTAACAATTTCTTCTCACTAAGGTTAGAAAAAAAAATCACTCAAAAGCTTTAAGGTTTTTGTTTGTTTGTTTGTTTGTTTAGACATAATTCCATCCAGGAATGAGTTTGTATTCTATATGTATGAAGTCCACTTTTTTTCCCCAATCTGGAAAGCATTTTTTGTTGATCCAGCACCTTCAATGAAATAATCCATCCTTCTTCAATACCCTATGGTGCCAGTTTTATCACTATTAGAAACTCAATGTGTCTCTAGTTTTGGACTTTCTATTGTAGCCATCAGTTTCTGTATCTTTCTTTATCACAAATTTACACTATCTTAAGTACCTTAGAATAAATGTTGGTTTCTGAGAAAATAACTTTCCTCCATTTTCCACTTATATGTCTTCCTTATGAGTACTTTACCTAGTCCTGTTCAACATTTTGTATATCCAATGTATAAATTTTAAAAGTAAATTTATTTTCCACAAATAATATCTGTATAATTTTTCACTAAGATCTTTATTTATCAATATGGGTAAAATTAGTATTCTTGTTATGATGTCGTATACCAGTGAACATGATGTTGGTGTATCTTGTAATTAGGTCTTTAATGTGTTTCAGTAAAGGTGCACATTTTCCATACTTTATGTATGTGTATGCATATTACATATTTTTGTATATTCTCTTATTACTTTTCTACACAAAATTTGTTTATTTCATGGATTATCTTTTTGTTGTTTGCATATGAAATATCTGAAATTGATCCCATTGCTATATTCAAATAATTTTTAAAACCCAGGTGTTGAATTAATCACACCCTTCAATATATGACCCTTCCTTCTGCTCTTGAGTTATTTTTTAATACAATATTCTTCAGTCTCCAGGATGTGCTCATTGATTTCCTTCAACTGACAACCAGTTAGTACTTACACAAAGCTTTCTGTGTAACAACCCTATCTTTCCAGTAATAAAAGTTTAACTATGTCAATTTTGATTATTTATGTGCTATAACTTGCTGGCTAGCATCTTTATAGGAAGATGAGATAAAAAGACATGGCAGAGTGTCTCTTAGAGCTGTTCCTGAATTTTAGGCAACAATTTTAATGTTTTATCATCATGTGCAGGTTAGTTTTATGTCAACTTGATATAGAGTTATCTGAATGGAGGGAACCTCAATTAAGAAAATGTCTCCTCGCCAACAACAACAAAAAAAAAAAAAGAAAAGAAAAGAAAATGTCTCCATAAGATCTGGATGTAGGGTATTTTCTTAATTAATAATTTATGGGTGAGAGCCAAGGCCATTGTTGGTAGCACCACAGCTGGGCTGGTGGTCCTGAATGCCACAAGAAAACAAGCTAAGAGCACCAGATCCAAACCACTAGACTACCAGGGAGTGTCATGATGTAGAAATCAAGTGAGGTGGAAACTTTCTGGTACCTATGAGGATGACCCTAGTGAGCACTTGTAGCAATGGAGGATTAGGAGCCCTACTGGCCATCTTTTATAACTAGGCAAAGCTTCCAGTGGTGGCACTGGGACAGCAATGCATCCATAAAACCTTTGACCTACAACCTGTCCTGTCTGCAAGATGTCCTGGGGCAATGGTGGCTCAGAGCCATCAAGAGTGGCCAAACCATGACTGATCTAACTTGAGGCCCAAACAGTGAGTCCATGCCAGACACTACCTGGATGGTCAGCATCTGAAAGCTGGATGGTCCAGAGACCTAGGGTAGAACAAACTTAGCTAACAACAACAACAATAACAATAACAACAGAACAAAAGGTCAATGTAGTGATTCTTAATGATATTCTGCTACACTCATAGATTGGTGCCTACCCCAACCATCATCAGAGAGGCTTCATCTACAAACTTATGGGAGCAGATGCAGAGACTCACAGCCAAATATTTGGCAGATCTCTGAGGACCTCACAGAAGAGGGGAAGGAATGATTGTAGAAGCCCGAGGGGTTGAGGACACCAGGAGAACACAGCCCACAGAATCAACTAAACAGGGTTCACAGGGGCTCACAGAGACTGAAGTGGCAATCATGGAGTCTGCATGGGTCTGTGCTAGGTCCTCTGCATACAGGCTGTGGCTGTTTAGCTTGTGGGTTTTGTGGGACTCCTAACAGTGGGGGTGGAGTGTCTCTGAATCTTTTGCCTGCTCTTGGGACCCCTTTCTCCCTACTGGGTGGCTTCACCCAGACTTGATATGAAGCTTTGTGTCTAGCCTTATTACATCTTTTTGTGCTATGTTTGGTTGATACCCCTGAGAGGCATGCTCTTTTCTGAAGGGAAGTGGAGGGACAGTGGATCTGGGGGAAGGGAAGGTATGTAGTGGGGGACAGGGAGGAGTAGATTCTACAGTTGGGATGTATTATATGAGAGAAGAATAAATAAAAATGTAAAAATTTAAAAAAATTTAATTAAAAAAAAATCAAACTGAGGAAGACATTTGAAGCAAGCCAGTAAGCTGCACCCTTCATGGCTTCCTGCCTTTAGCTTCCTGCCCTGTCTGAGTTTCTGTCCTGACTTCCTTCAATACTGAACAGCAATATAGAAACATAAGCCAAATAAATCCTTTCCTCCCCACCTTGCTTTTGGTCATGATGTTTCATAACAGCAATAGAAACATAAACTATGATATACCATCTGTTAGATTTGTTCCAGGGTTTTATTAGATATTCTTATTATGTTGATGATACCCTTTCCTATGAGCTAAAAGTTATCAGGCATATAATATTGTATTATTGAATGCTTTATGTCCTCAGAAATTATTACATAACTTACCCGCTTCATTTTGCTAATGTAATAAATAATAGTAGATTTTCAATCCCCAAGTTCTCACTGTAGATCTAGAGTGATCCTAACTTGAAGATAGGCTATTGATTTGATTTGCCTTCCTAGTGTCTGTTTAGTATTTTCATACCTATGTTTGTGACTTTGATGGTATTCCATTTGCTGTGTTATTCTTATTTTGCTTTTGTCAGGAAGCTTCTGTTATAAATTAAAAGTTTATATCAGATTAGAATTTCTGTTCCACAGAACACCAGTGGCCCAGGCTCTAAGATCAACTATAGACAAATGGGATCTCATAAAATGGAAAAGCTTCTGTAAGGCAAAGGACACTGTCATCAGGACAAAACAGCAACCAACAGATTGGGAAAAGATCTTTACCAATCCCACACCCGACAGAGGGCTAATATCCAATACGTACAAAGATTTCAAGAAGTTAGACTCCAGAGAACCAAATAACCCTATTAAAAATGAGGTACAGAGTTAAACAAAAAATTTTCAACTGAGGAATCACTAATGGCTGAGAAGCACCTAAAGAAATGTTCAATATCCTTAGTCATCAGGGACATGCAAATCAAAATGACCCCAAAATTCCACCTCACAGCAGTCAAAATGGCTAAGATCAAAAACTCAGGTGACAGCAGATGCTGGCATGGATGTGGAGAAAGAATACTCTTCCATTGCTGGTGGGATTGCAAGCTGTACAACCACTCTGGAAATCAATCTGGTGGTTCCTCAGAAAATTGGACATAGTGCTATCTGAGGATCCAGTTATACCATTCCTGGGAATATACCCCAAAAATGCTCCAACATGTAATAAGGACACATGCTCCACTGTGTTCATAGCAGCCTTTTAATAGCCAGAAGCTGGAAACAACCTAGATGTCCCTCAAAAGAGGAATGATTTCAAAAATGTGGTACATTTACACAATGGAATACTATTTGCCTATTAAAAACAATGACTTCATTAAATTCACAGACAAATGGATGGAACTAGAAAACATCATCCCAAGTGTGATAACCCAGTCACAAAAGAACACGCATGGTATATACTCATAGATAAGGGGATATTAGGCAAAAAGCTTAGAATACCCACAACACAACTCACAGACCATATGAAGCTTAAGAAGAAGGAAGACCAAAGTGTGGATGCTTCAGTTCTGCTTAGAAGGGAAAACAAAATAATCACGGGAGGTGGATGGTGGGAGGGACTTGGGTGGAAGAGAGGAGAGGGAAGGGCAAAGGGGGGGGATGAGGTGTGGGAGGAGACAGGGGAGAAGTATAGAGGGTCAGGAAATTGAACAGAGGTGTGTAGCGATGGATGATGAGGATCAGGGGTAGCCAACAGAAAGTTCCAGATGCCAGGAACGCAAAAGTCTCCCAGGACCCAACAGGGATGACATTATCTGAAATACCCAACAAAGGGGAGAGAGAACCTATAGAGACCATAGATTAAAGGGACAAAGAGTGGGACAGAAACTGAAAGGAAAGACCTTCCAGAGATTGCCCCACCTGGAGACCCATCCCATACGCAGCCACCAAACCCAGACACTATTGCTGATGCCAAGAAGAGCCTGCTGACAGGAGCCTGGTATAGCTGTCTCCTGAGAGGCTCTTCCAGAGCCTGACAAATAAAGACACGGAAGCTCAAAGCCAGCCAACCATCTGACTGAGCATGGGGACCCCAATGGAGGAGTTAGGCGAAGGATTGAAGGAGCTGAAGGAGTTTGCAACTGCATAGGAAGAACAACAATATTAACCAACAAGACCCCCCAGAGCTCCCAGGGACTAAGCCACCAACCAAAGAATACACATGGACGAACCCATGGATCTAGATGCATGTGTAGCAGAGGATGGTCTTATCAGACATCAATGGGAGGGGAGGCCCTGAGTCTTGTGAAGGCTCAACGCCCCAGGGTAGGGGAATGCTAGGGTGGTAAGGCAGGAGTGGGGGTGGGTTGGGAGCACCCTCATAGAATCAGGGGCAGGAGGATGTGATTGGGGGTTTGCAGAAGAGAAACCAGGAAGGGGGATAACTTTTGAAATGTAAATAAATAAAGTAACTGATAAAAATAAATAATAAATAAGAATTTCTGTTCTAATTGACTCTCTGTAAGACCATCTGTCCCTGTTATTTCCCTTGAAGGAAGACTTTACTCACTCCATTCTTCAATGGCTCATGCATATTCATAAGAATGTTTAAAAAGTCAGTTTGGGTAAATTATATTTTTCTAAGAGTTCTAAACTTCATTTAATTTTTTTCTGATTTGTTGTTGACATTTCCCAAGGTTTTTTGTTTTGTTTTTGTTTTTGCTAAATAGACTATAAATTTCACCAAGACTACAATTCTGTGTGTTATATTACTAAAATGTAATGACACCACACACACACACACACACACACACACACACACACACACATTATAGCATTTACAGAATTGAAAGCCTTTTTTCATTTCTTTGAAACCATAATGCACAGAGCCTGATCAAATGATATATTACTAAACTATACTTCCTGTCTTAGGGCTGGTACTGCGTTGTACCAAGAGACGTATTTAATCATGATAATGTCTGGTATTTCCTTCCTCATGCTTTATTTCATTTGATTAATTAGCAGCTTTATTTTATTCTCCAACTTAAAATTTACAAAGACTGGTCGTGATTATAAAGCCATTTGGGGCAAGGCTCCGGAAGATCCCCGGAGAACAGTTTGATGCGGACTATTTGAGTCCATCTATAAAAGAATCAGACCCTCGAGTCCTCATCTGATTTCATTCTTCAGATTCTGATGTGCCTTGGGCCACAGCCTTGCTATATACGTGCACATCTCAACAGGCCGGTGTTGTTCATTTAAGGAGCAAATCAGGAACAGGGAATTCCTATACTGTGCTTGAATCTTATCCATAAGATATTGAGAGAATAGTTTGTGTCTCTTTATTTGTTTTGTACAACAAATGGAGTTAAATGACATTACTGATTTTCAAGGCTTCTTCTACATAGTTTTGTCAAATGATTGTGATTTCTATTCCTAGGGAACTGTTTGGAAAACCCTTTTAGGTCAGGGCACACAATGAACCGCAGTCCAGTTGTTCTCTAATAGACAACATTTGAGACCAGTTTTAGAGTCAAAAGCAAATCCAAGCAGAAAACATGGTTCCAGTAGATCGCTTTCCACCAGAGTCATGTTGGTAGTCACAACGATGTGTCACATCCTGTCACCCCACACTCATATTACATTGAGTTTCACTCTGAGTATTCTGATTTCTGTGGGTTTCAGGAGCAGAATGGCATGTATCCAACATTATAGAGTGACAGAAGAGAGCCTCGTTACCTCCGAGGCTGTCTGTGTGCCTCCTATTTTCTCTTCTCAATTCATTTATTTAAAGTATGTCATTATGTGGCACACATTGTATAAAGCACTGCAGTTATCAAAGCAGATGGGTGATTATCCTTGCCTAAGTAATGGTCTGATACAGAAGGCTGAAAAAATGAAAAAACAGGGAAATATGATTCTGTGAGACATGTGTTAAGAATCAACATGCAGAGTCTAATGAAGTTGGGGGGGGGAAGAGTTCCGTTTGTTGTACAGACTAGGAATGTTTGGGAAGAAATGATTATATCCCAAAGATGTATTAAGTACTCTCTACCGTGTGTTAGGGAAAGGAATCAGGGAAGACATTTTGTGTAAAGAGTAGAGAATCTAAGCTTAGGAGCCCTGTAATCACAGAATTACTTGAGTACAAAGTGTCTATTAGCCTTTGGAGAGAAGTAACCAGGCTTTAGTGCCATGTAACTTATATAAACATCCTGGAAACAATTGTTCCCTAAGGCTATACAGTGCTACTGTCTACTGAATACAGTTCATCACTTGGAAGTATCTGGCAATGCTATCTCACAGAACACATTGACATGATTAGTTCTGAATAAACAATACCTCCTTATCTTGAAGATTGCTGTGAACAGCATTTAATAAGATTTTAGTTTTTTGAAAACTCATTGCCACCTGAGGGTTGGTTACATAACACAGTAATTAATGATTCATATGTGGTTTGCTTGGATGCATCTCGAATAGAAAGAACTTATTTATAATAAACACACTTATTCCTGGCTCCTGCAGCTCCTCTTGGAACTTCTCACAGTGAATGGATGTCCGTCATCTCTTGCCTTTGTGCAAATGACTTTACACAGCTTCTCTCTCATCCCAGTCTTGATTAGCTGACGAATGAGATGCTAGGTTACTTCCTGTAGCCGGTTATTCACCAGAACCAGGACAGTTACTGCAGAGGTGTGCACAGTTGTCATGCAGTCTCATAGAGTGACAGTTACCCACCATGCTGTATTCTCCAGACAATGGAAGCAACCGGCCCCAGACGGGGAGTCAAATTTTCTCTTGGTATTTAGTGTGTTTTATTTGGCTTCTCATATGTAAACCAGAAGGAAGGAGAGACCCCTGGTCCTGGAAAGACTGGATGTAGCAGTGTAGAGGAATACCAGGACAGAGAAGCGGGAGGGAGTTAAATGGGGAACAGGGGGAGGGAAGAGGGTTTATGGAACTTTCGGGGAGGGGTGACCAGAAAGGGGAAATCATTGGGAATATAAGTAAAAAATATAGGGAAAAAAAGTGGCTCAGAAGTGAAAGACTAAGAAAGCAACTGTAGAAACATAACTTATTTAGTCAAACAGGTTCAAAGAGAGGTGATAGTTTTCCTTGGGTTCCATGTGAACAGAGAAAATAAAAATGTAGCAGGTGAGGGTCATGGTTCTTAGTTAAGAGCAACAAAATTTTGATAAACTTGGTACTTGTTAGGGTCTGAAATTGTTAGATTCTTTTTATCTTGTCAGGGAAAGAATTAACTTGGTTCCTTCAGGTGCCATGAAAGCTAGCCAACTGCTAGCTTAGTTCCAGCTTGATTTTTCTATGTCCTGCAACTAGAGTATGTGGTACCTTTAGCGACAGGGTCTTATCCTCTCATCCAGGTGGGTGGCTCTATCGGGAATTGTCTTGATTACATTAGTTGACATGGGATCTGCTCTAGGGGTGGGTGGCACCATTTTATGGACTCCTGAACTGAGTTAAGAACTGAGAGGGGAAGCTGAGCACGAGCGTTCGTGCATTTGCTCTGCTCGTGACTGTGCCTGTGACTAGCTGCTTCAAGTTCCTGCCTCAATGACTTCTTTGCTACAATGGAGTCTAACTTGGAATTGTGAGCTAACTAAACAATTTCTCTCTTAAATTGTTTTCGTCAGGAATTTTTTTTTTATCAGAGCTACAGAAATAAACCTAAGACATGTGGGTAGAGCATTTACAGACTGTGCGATTTAGGACTTTGTTGCTGTAAGCATCATCTTATGTTGCTTGGTGCACACATGTATCCCCTTTGTGGAACTTACACTTAGGAGTGACATTGCCATATTCATATGCTCATCGTTAATAGGTATTGCTAAATAACCAGCCACACAAACTAGCTGTATTTTGGTACATTCCCATTTTAATTGCTTTATATCTTATCCACATTCTTTGTAATTAAAACAAAAGATGCCACCCTGGGCACACTTTTTTTTTTCCACACTTCAGTTTCTGGTTGCACTGTTTGCAGAGATAATTGTGGAACATCTTTTCTTAAACTTACTGACTGCTTGTATGGCCTATTTCCAAGAAGGACTTTTTCAAGTCCTTTTCTCATTGAAGAAAAAGCTAGTATAGTACCTAGGGGCAGAGCACTGGTTATGTCTGAACCCAACCTCTCACTTCAAGTCTCTCTTTTTTATTGGTTCTTAGGAGACTTAGGAATCCAGATAGAGGTTCTGTGGCAAAGAGTTGACTCTGTCTTTTCCAATATTTTATCCTAGAGCTCAATGGGAGCCCGGGATTCCATTATCCTATTTACACTTAAGGAAGTTTATCCAGTAAGTTTCATGGATGTCTAACATGAAAAAGTAGGTTAGAGTCACAAATCTGGATGATATTGTTATTGTAGAATTCAAGGATAAAATCAAAGCCACATTGGGGTGAGTGGGGCCCTCACTCTGTTAAAGTGTCTCTTCAGCTCAGAGTCAGGAGTTCCTGTAACAACTAACAAAATAAATTTGTAAAGATTGTCTATATAAAGACAATGTTCTTTTTGTCTGGAGATCTTTCAAATACAAGGATTAAAAATAGATATGAATCATTCCTAGGGCCTAAGGCCTAAGTCGATATGGCCTTTAAGTTTGACCTTACTTTTTTCCCAGCTTAGACCTGTAGCTTTCTGAGAATCCTATAAACACAATTACGAATCTTATTTACAGTGAAACTATGTGTCTCGACTTCTTTGTAACCTAGTATAGTGTCACATGAGGCATGGCCCCAGGGTCAGACTTGACTCAGGTGGTGAGGGAATGAGAAAAGGAAAACCACAGACAGACACACAGTCAGACACATTGACAGAAGGCTCAAGGCATGGGCTGTTGGCTGGAGAAACCAGGGCACTTTGGAAGCTCAGTGTTTATTTTTTAGGGTTGAACAGAGAGGCAGGGTTATTACATACAGCTGGACAAACATGGGTTATATATGGATGAATAAGGAAGCAGAGTTTATGGTATAAGACTGGATCATGGAGAAGGGTTTGGCTAATCTTGGTAGGAGCAGTCTCTGCAAGGAGTAGTCTTTGGGTCACCAATATCTAGGGGAAGAAAGCTTTGGGGGTCATTTTCTGTACCCCCTGTTTACATCCTCACTTGGACCACAGGCAAGCTTCTGAGCCTCTCCCAGGAGAGAAGGCTTTGCCATCACTCTACAGGTCTGAGGCTCCGCAACGCTTGACATGGAAGGTTCATGTGAACACATGCCCCCAGAGGTCTTCTCTTATTGAGGGCTTTCTCCATTCCCTAGAAATAAATACTCTGTTAACCCTTGTGGTCATAACTCACTGGCTTGGAGTCCTATCCAGTGTACCTCAGGAACCACATGGTGATATCCTTTATGAAAGAAAAAAGTCCCTTACAAACATTTTGAACACTGTAACCTCAGAACTTGTGTTTGGCTACTGTTAAGGAACTTAAGTGTGACTCTTTGGTGAGAAGTAGGCTTCTCGTGTCTTGGGAGTGTACTGGCCATTCCCCCACTTTTCCTCTCTAAATGCCTGTGTTCCCACCTGCATCAAAGCTGTTTTGTAATAATCCAGCTTTGTTTTATACTGGAATTCTTTTCAGAGTTGCAGTAAGAGTCTCCGTTTCACCTGTGTGGAAGTCTGTGCAAGAACCCACCAAGCTGCCGCAGGAGTAGAGAATGCTCTGTCTTTGCCTCCTGTTCCCACTGAGCCTGATTCTTCCTCTCCAAGCTTTGCTTTATTCTGAACTATCAGCCGTAAAGAATTTGTTCAATATAGAAAGCCTTTACCCAAAAAAAGAAAGTCAAGTATACAGATAAAAGTATACAGATACAAGTATGCAGATAGTTGAGTCCTTTTCTTTATTTAGTTCTCCAGATCTTGAGACTTTCCTTGAATTCTCTTTAATCTTTTTATAGTAAGAGCAGAGACAGCTCATGCTTTCTCCCCAAGAAAAGAAAGGAAGAGAAACACAACCCAAAAAATTTCTCTTAGATCTCTCTTAATAAACTGCATGAAGTTTTCCTTAAGCTGGAAGATTTGTTCCAAGGTGGTAGTCATGTAGCTTATGATATCCTTTGTTAGTGTTTCGTATATAAAACCTTGAAGGACAGAGATGTTCTGAAATCTGCTCTCTGAGAGATTTACAATAAAATGTTTTGAGGATCCTCAACACCCTTTAATTTTGGCTGATTCTTACTTGTTCTAGATCGTGTCTAAGTGTTTATAATATAGTTTTTTAGTAAGAATCATGGGAAATGAATGTTTCAAACCCAGAAATAAGTGTCACTGAAAATGAACTCACATGGAATCAGGAGAGGGATAGATCTGAACTCCCTGCTTATCTACTGGCTGCATTTCAGAGAGCGGGGTGTTGAAGTCACCCACTATTATTGTGTGCGGTACGATGTGTGCTTTGAGCTTTAGTAAAGTTTCTTTTACGAATGAGGGTGCCCTTGCATTTGGAGCATAGATATTCAGAACTGAGAGTTCTTGATGGTGGATTTTTCCCTTGATCAGTATGTAGTGTCCTTCTGTGTCTTTTTTGATGACTTTAGGTTGAAAATCAATTTTATCCGATATTAGGATGGCTACTCCACCTCGTTTCTTGGGGCCATTTGCTTGTAAAATTGTTTTCCAGCCTTTTACTCTGAGGTAGTGTTTGTCTTTGACACTGAGGTGCGTTTCCTGCATGCAGCAAAATGCTGGGTCCTGTTTACGTATCCAGTCTGCTAGTCTATGTCTTTTAATTGGGGAATTGAGACCATTGATATTAAGAGAGATTAAGGCATAGTGATTATTGCCATCTGCCATTCTTGACGCTATCTTTATGTTTGAGTGGTTATCTACTTTTGGGTTTGATTCAAGAAGGTTATTATCTCATTTTTTCCAGGGTGTTGTTTCTCTCCCTGTATTGGAGGTTTCCACCTATTATCCGTTGCAGGGCTGGATTTGTGGAAAGATATTGTGAAAATTTGGTTTTATCATGGAATATCTTGGTCTCTCCATCTATGGTGATTGAGAGTTTTGCTGTGTAACCCATTTTTTAACAGGGTTATTTGGCTTTCTGGAGTCTAACTTCTTGAGTTCTTTGTATATATTGGATATAAGCCCTCTGTCAGATGTAGGGTTGGTAAAGATCTTTTCCCAATTTGTTGGTTGCCATTTTGTCCTTTTGACAGTGTCCTTTGCCTTACAGAAACTTTGTAATTTTATGAGGTCCCATTTGTCAATTCTTGATCTTAGAGCATAAGCTATTGGTGTTCTGTTCAGGAAATTTTCCCCTGTGCCCATATGTTCAAGGCTCTTCCCTAGTATCTTTTCTATTAGTTTCAGTAAATCTGGTTTTATGTGGAGGTCCTTGATCCACTTGGAGTTGATCTTAGTACAAGAGATAAAAATGGATCGATTTGCATTCTTCTGCATGCTGACCTCCAGTTGAACCAGCACCATACAGAAGATGTGATATATTTACACAATGGAATACTACTCTGCAATTGAAAACAATGAATTAATGAAATTCTTAGGCAAATGGTCAGAACTGGAAAATATCATCCTTAGTGAGGTAACCCAATCACAAAAGAACACACATGGTATGCAATCACTGATAAGGGGATATAAACCCAGAAGCTCGGAATACCCAAGACACAATTCACATATCAATTGGTTTCCAAGAAGATGGAAGGTGTCCCTGGTCTTGGAAAGACTGGATGTAGCAGTGTAGGGGATACCAGGACAGAGAAGCGGGAGGGGATTGAATGGGGAACAGGGGGAGGGAAGAGGGCTTATGGGACTTTCGGGGAGGGGGGAATCGGAAAGGTGAAATCATTGGGAATGTAAATAAAAAATATAGAAAAAAAATAATAATGTAAAAAAAAAAAGAGAACTGGCCAGAGTTCCCAAGGTAGCAAGGTCAAAGGCTGTCCTTTGGCCCTACATGAGCCCCACATATGAACGTACATCCACATGTATACACACAATGCTACACACACACACACACACACACACACACAGAGAAAGAGAGAGAGAGAGAGAGAGAGAGAGAGAGGAGGGAGGAAATTTCAGGACCAATTGAAGCAAATCAGCATTAGTTTATTAAATAGAGATATGAGATAGTACAATCTTTTGATTTGAGCCTGAGGTTTTATAGATGCTTAAGAATAGGATATTAGATATCCTGAAGGCATAAGTGTGGGCTTCACAAGAGATAGTCAAGTTTAGATTTATATATATATATATATATTATATATGTGTGTGTGTATGTATATATACATACATAATTTTGTGAATTACTAAGTCTCATTGTTTATAGAATAAGATTTGCAACAAAATAATTTTCTTTGGTAAATAGAATGATCTTAGGTGTCATGATGTGGTGCACTGTTTTAGGGCTGAGAGGGGAGCCCATGCACTTTAGATGTTTTTATGAAGATAAATGTTATTTATACAGGCCAGAGGTGTCCAATCTGGGGTACCAGGTGCTACATGAAACCAAGAATGTGTATGAATGCAGTTCAATATAAAATTGTAAACTTACTTAAAACATTATATAATTTCTGGCAACTCAGTTGTGAGGTTCTCGAGTGTGAACTTTGTAGATAACAAAATCATTCCTCAATGTCAAAAGGTTGGAGGCATCAGCTGTGAGCAATTTATATTTTATCAGTTGTATTGATGTTTCTGACTCCCAGCCAGATACTGTTTCCTTTTCCATGTTCCCTTAATTTCCTCTTTTTTTTTTTTTTTTTTACTTTGTCCAAAAACATTTCCAGGTCTCCAATGCAGGACGCTCATATATGATTGAAACTGAAGAAAACACAGGACTTAATATAAAAAGCTCAAGATTGTGTCCTGCTCTGTCCACAATGAATATGACCACAGAGAACTAGAATGGCCTTCAGACTGTAGGCAAGAGTCCTTGCTCCTCCCCGCTCCTCCCGGCTCCTCCCCGCTCCTCCCCAGCCACTCACACCTTCGCTTTGGTACCCATGTACCAAGCAGCTCTGTCTCCTGCAACTCTCTTCTTTTGTGCCACTTGTTTTTGTTTTGTGTTTTTGGTTTTGTATAGGAAAAAAAAAGTAATTTTATTCCATGTGGGGAACTGTAGGAATTTTTAATGTAGAAACATTTGATGATGCCATTGAAGTGGCCATGTTTAGGTGCATGCGTAATAACTTTAAAAAAAAATCCCTTTCTGCATCTCATTGTTCCGTGGTTCCCTCAAGGGTAGGCTCTTCCTGTCACCATAACAACACATGGCCTGCGATGAATATCAAAATGTCATTAGAAACAACAGAAAGAACTGGCTCATCATCCTTACATAGATCACATATAGTTTTCAGTCAAGAGGGTTTTTATTTAGATCACTCAGGGTATGGTGTACAGAGAACTTTCTCTAAAGGCCCAGCTTTTTTATGTTCTACAGGGGATTAAGGCAGATCAGACTGAGACAGAGTGAGAGCAAAGGGGATAGATGAGGTCAGGACATCGGGAGCTTTCTGAGGGATTTTCTGAGCCTGGAAGGGGTGAAGGATGGTGAGCTATTATTAAATTCTGAACAACAAAAAATGAGTAAGAATGGTCTTATGGATAAAGGAGATCTCATGACTGAGAAGTGGGAAAGTTGTTGGCCACAATCAAAGGCCAGGGGAGTTCAATAAAAACCTTTGGCTGGAACACAGTAGACATGGTTACCTCATAGCGCTGAGATGGAAGAGGCTAGGTCATGAAGTGGGCTGTGTAAAGCATGCTAGTCACAGAAACGATAGTTTAAAGTTTGCTTTTATAAAGAGCGAGGCACAAAACTGCACGTTTATTAGAAATGTGCATTTCTCAGATATACTTAAAATAGTTTTATTCTGCAATCACTGTGGCATGCAGAATGCCTTCCAGCTACCTCATTGAAATGGAAATGCCATTCCCGCAGCTAGTGAACACAACAGGTGGCTGGATGTGGCTGCCACCAGTGACTATGTAATGCTGGCTCCAGAGGCCAAGTCCTCCCTTTGAAGGCACAACGAGATGAGCAGAGCAGCAGCCCCAGGACAAACAAGAGCTCTGTGGGAAGGGAGGTCTCATCCTAAGCCTGTTCTCAGTCTGCTGTGCAGGAGGGGCCTCGCTCAGTTCCCTCATTGTTAGAGAATCACTCTGTGTACTTAGAGATTAACACACATTTGGCAGTGGGTAAATAGGTAATATACCGGACTCCCTATTAAAGGCAACCGAAGTTTCCTCTTCTCTGTCTTCCATTCCTGCAAATGATAAACAGGGTTCATTTTCCACCATCTTTACACTGAAAGGGGAAAAAGTAGAGCTCATCTAGGCCTCAACCTTGACTTTTCTGAGTTGTTTCTCTCTCTCTCTCTCTCTCTCTCTCTCTCTCTCTCTCTCTCTCTCTCTCTCTCGTTTCTTTATCTTAACTCTGTTCCTGTCTCTCTCCCTTCCTCCCTTCTCTTCTCCCCCTCTTCCCCCTCTACTTCCACCTGCTCAGTATAGAATATCGAATCTCAGTCCTACCTTTTTTAAAAAAAAAAATTATTTTATTTTTTTAAAGTATCCTTTCTTAAATTTTTAAAATCTTTATTTATTTTTACTTTATGTACATTGGTGATTTGCCTGCATGTATGTCTGTGTGAGGGTGTCAGATCTTGGAGTTACACACAGTTGTGAGTTGCCGTGTGGGTGCTGGAATTTGAACCTGGGCCCTCTGGAAGAACAGTCAGTGCTCTTAACCACTGAGCCATCTCTCCAGCCTCCCTTATTTCTTTTTATTGAAAGGATAGCATTTGTTGAATTAATTATTTTAAAAGTTAATCCAAGTAGTGGGTTCACTATCTGCCTTAATACCTTATGTTCCCGAATGAACACACACACACACACACACACACACACACACACACACACACACACACGGCCTTTAATTTTAATATGCTTTCTTTTATTCTTTTTTTTGAAGCATGTTCTTTTATTGAAAAAGGAAGTAAAAACATTTTATGATAAAATTGAAGATTTACGTGGAAAATATTTCTGATAAAATAGAAGAGATATATAGAAAAACACGTTAAAATTCAAAGTTTTCATGGAAAATTAAAGAGTAAGGCGGTAGACATAAAAAACATTGCTAAATTAATTGAAAAATGAAATAGAAACATTTTATGATAGAAATGAAGATTTATGTGGAAAATATTTCTGATAAAATTATGGAAAAATGTAGAAAAACATGTTAAAATTGAAGATTATCATGGAAAATTTTATATAGATATAATAATGGTAGGCACAAAAGTATTCCTAAGTTGATTGAAAGTGGAATTATAAACATTTTCTGATAAAGTTGAAGATTTACATGGAAAATTTCTGATAAAATTGAAGAAATATATAGAAAAATATGTTAAAATTGAAAATTATCATGGAAATTATACAGATAAAATGATACGCATAAAAATAATTCTAAGTTGATTGAAAGTAGAATTATAAACATTTTCAGGTAAAGTTAAAGATTTACATGGAAAATATTTCTGATAAAATTCAAGAAATATTTAGACAAACACATTAAAATTGACTATTTCATGGAAAATTATACAGATAAAATGGTAGATATAAAAAACCTTTCTAAATTAATTGAAGGTGGAATTAAAAACATTTTGTGATAAAATCAGAGATTTACATGGAAAATATTTCTGATAAAATAGAAGAAATATATAGAAAAATATTAAAATTGAAAATTATCATGAAAAATAATGCAGATAAAATGGTAGACATAAGAAAGACATGCCCATGAACATACAAGAAGCCTACAGATCTCCAAACAGACTGGACCAGACTAGAAAGTCCTCCCGGCACATAATAATCAAAACACCAAATGCACTAAACAAAGAAAAAATATTGAAAGCAGTAAGGGAAAAAGGGCAAATAACTTCTAAAGGCAAACCTATCAGAATTACACCAGACTTCTCACCAGAGATCATGAAAGCTAGAAGATCCTGGGCAGATCTCATACAGACCCTAAGAGAACACAAATGCCAGCCCAAACTACTGTACCCAGCAAAACTCTCAATTACCATAGATGGAGAAACCAAGATATTCCATGATAAAACTAACTTTACACAATACCAGTCCACAAATCCAGCCCTACAAAGGATAATAGATGGAAAACGCCAACACAAGGAGGGAAACTATACCCTAGAAAAAGCAAGAAAGTAATATTTTTCCAACAAACCCAAAAGAAGATAACCACATAAACATAAAAAGAACATCAAAAATAACAAGAAGCAACAATCACTATTCCTTAATATCTCTCAACATCAATGGACTCAATTCCCCAATAAAAAGACATAGACTAACATAAATATTTTTCGTGTAAATCTTCAATTTTATCAGAAAATGTTTAATATGCTCTCAACAGCGCAGTAACTGGGCAACTTCCTAACCTCCATGATATCCTGCTGATATTCCTGAATTATTACTTACTAAACTCTATATTCTACCTTGGTTGACCTGGATCGGGGGGGTGGCTGCCTAACTAGGCCGTATTCTCCCAGCTCCTTCACGTGGTGGCCACGCCTTCCTGTCCTGCACTCTTCTCAGGCATGGCATCTCTCTTCTTCACACTCTCAGTCTGGCAGGCCTCTTTCTCCTTTTTCTTCTCCCTATCTCAAGCCTGGGAATCCTAAGGTCCTTCCTCTGTCTGCTCTGCCCAACTGTTGACTGCTGGCATCTTTATTTACCAATCAGAACCAAGTGGTGGCAGGTTCCCAGAAGCTACTTGCAGATACTCATGTAAGAAGTTTTAGGGACCCAAATTAACATTAGGATACAAGCAGCGTTAGGCCAAACCCACTACAGACATTGATGATAACTTCCCAATAGGAGGTCACTGTGCTTTGGGCTTTGGGCTTGGGTTGGATTTGATCTGACCTGGTAAGACAGGGTCTGGTTATGTAGTGCAGACTGACTTCAAAGCCATAATCATCTTGCCTCAGCCTTCTAAGTATTGGGATTTGGGGTATATGACAGCACAACTGACTTGGCTATTGCTCCTCCTACGTCCATCTGGTTATGTTCATTTAGAAACCTTGTGGAGAGAAGGTGAGTAGGGTTATCTGTTAATGGATCTGGTGAGAAGCGTGGGAGAAGTGGCCCTGTTCTTCTGAGGTCGGGTTTGAAGGGAAAGTACTTTTCAATGATTGATAGCATTGTGAACATATATTCTTATTGTTCCTTTAAGGTTGAACAGCTCTGGGACTAGTGGTACATACGCCAATGTGTTATATTTTTTTTCCTTGCAGTAATTTGAGTTGGCTTTCTATCAGTTGTCTTTACAAAGCCTTGAATAAAATAGGAAATGATTGGCAAAGGCAAAAACTTGAATACACTGAGGTCTCCTACTATAACATCACTTTTTAAAACCAGAAACTTACTAACAACCCAAGCCTTTACATAACACAGATATTAACTAAAAAAATGAACCAAGCCTTTCTGAAAAGGAGATTTTGGTGCCGAGGGATGGATGGATGCCTAAGACCCTGGTGGACTCTTAGCTGTGGTGATCTCTGATAATAGGCTTTGGGGCGGTGCAAATGCTACCCACCTAGAGATTGTGGGAGACTGAGTTAGTGCCCAGTAATAGCAGAAGCATCTTAACGCTTTGCTGCAAATAGGAAGAGCTATTCAGACCATGTTGAGGGAAGTTTTCTACTGGCTACCTTCCCACCCCCACCCCCAACTCTCATCTTCTTCCTGACTTTGGATCAGTAATTCAGGTGATTCACTGAAATGGCCAGTAGCACTTCTAAAATGAATCCCATGTGGTTCTATCAGTTATGTGCTAATAAAATCAAAATCAAAATTTTACTGAATACTTATTACACATCAGATACATTCACATGCATGATGTTGTTCAAATCTCCTTATGATGTATTCAACAGGAAGATATAGAAGTTTCTAGATGCTAAAAGACTTGCCAAGGTCACTTGGCAGAATTGGGACCCACACTTACCTCCATTCATGCAATACAGTTCTTAATGGCTAAGGCTTCCTGTGTCCTCAACAGACTGTGTGTACCAAGGTACAGGGGGCACTAAGGTGATTGTCAGCATAGCTAATTTCCTTTATTTCCTTATGGCCACCACTTTCATAACTGTCCAATAAAATAGCTTGACCTACAAGTGATGCTTCTGAATAAGCAGTGCTTCTGAAAAATCTGGGGGAATGTTGGTATTTGCTTGATTGTCATTTCACACCTGTTCTCTTGGCTTCTCTTCATAGGCAAAAGGCATGAGAGAAAATGGGACTCATCTCAGTTTCTAAATATACAAACAATAATAGTGGCTTTTAGAATTCAAAATTCTGTATCTCAGAGGGCAAGTGTGTTCCCGGGCAGACACATATGAGCTCAGCGCGCACTCTGCTGAACTTGAGACCCATGTCGTAAGTCTCAGGATGACTCACAATGACTCTTTCTCTCTCTGAGTGTGGGCTACTCTCAGAACTCTTCTTTCCACTCACCATCATCATAATGTCCACACTAAGTCAAGGCCACTCACAGAGGTATGTAAAACACAAAGTGAAATGAGATTTCATCTCCCTGTTTACAATCCATTCCAAGCATTCCTGTAACTCTTGAAGATGAAGTATGGTCCTTCAAACACATACACGCACACACACACACACACACACACACACACACACACACACACACAGAACATAATTCAAATTCAAGTATGCTTTATTGACATTGAAAAGTTTGGGTTTTTGATCACAAAGAATAGGACACAGTTTGTAAAGTCAAGTCTTTGGTTTTGACTATGGGTCATGGACATAGTGTTCCTCATTCCCTCCTTCCGTACTTTTTACCTTCCCCCTGCCTCTGAAATGAGTCTTACCATGCTGGCCTTGAACTTCTAGGCTCCAGTGTCCATTTTGCTTCAGTCTCCTAGGTGCTGAACTATAGGCAAAAACCACTGTACCCAGTTTCATTCCTTCTTAATATTGCCACATAATAATAAAAAGAAGCTAATGTTTTTCTGTTACAATATAGACATGAAGTGTCTCCCCTAAGCTCATATATTGAAGACTTGGCTTCCAGCTGTGAGATATAAATCATTCAAAGGTGATTGGATTGTGACAGTTCTGCTGTAGTCAATGATAGACATGTGACTAAAATCACATTCTCTGGGACAGCAGAGACAATGTACATTTTCTAATGGGATATCACTATTGAGGGGGCCGTTGGAGGAAGTACACCACTGGAAACTTGTCTTCTAAGGCTGTATCTCATCCCCTGCTCTTTTTTCTCCATCTCTGCTTTCTGGATGCTTTCGAGACAAGCAACTCAGTTCCACCACACCCTTCTGTGGCTTTCTGCTGCACCCCGGGTCCTAGAAAAGTCGTAGCAATCAACTAGGACCAAAATCTTTGGGCTGTTACCAAAATAAAAATTTCCTTCCTTACGTTGTTTATGGCAGATAGCCTGACATAGTGAAAAAAACCAAAAACCTGACCGATATGTTTGTCTTAGTGCTTTCCAGTTTCATTTGTTTCCATGTAGCAACCTCAGGATGTGAGATAGAAAGACTAAGAACGGGGACTTCAATATTCAGATATCCTAAGATGCAGCCAGGTGAGTGAATAACTTAGCTACTCAGGACAGAGCAAGGGATTCTTAAGGTGGACCTTCTGATTTAAAAAAAAAAAAAAAGAATGTGCTTATAATGTTAAAAGTACACTGAGACAGTTTACCAGGGAGGGATGCCTATGAGGGAGGAGCAAGGTGGGAGCGAGGAAGTCATCTTGGTGATGGGGGTTGGCTTACCTTTCATGATTCCCAGTCTTAGGTAGATATTTTCTTATGATGGTTAGTGTTGGATAGCGAGTAAAGCAGAATTGACAGCATCTCAGAAAACATGACACTCAGAGATTTTAAAAAAAAAAAAATCTTCCAAGGGCTCTACTATGAATGTGGGTTGCTTTGGCCTTATGTCTGTAACCAGAAACAAAATTTGTTTTCTTTTCAAGAGAACCAAAGAAAGGAAATTGTTACTATCCCAGGGATATCAGAGAAGGATTAGAACACCTGTGATTTAAAAAAAAAAAAAGCTGAAAGCATCAGTCCTTAGAAAAATCACTGATACTTCTGGTCATGTCTTTGGCATATGGTTTTCAAGTATTCTGTAAAGGCCTTATCTGAGCTAGATATCCTGTGGTCTAGGGATCCAAGGCAGTCTGAGCAGATTTTTGAATCTATTTGGCAACATTTGTAAACATAGAATTAAACCAGAGACAGGATATCAGGAAAGCTAAGCCAGGGTTTCATTCTGGCCAAGGGGATCCGTAGGCCTTGTAAGAAGATAGGCTGTATGTTTGAGAGGCATGCAGTATCCCAGGGGTGAGACATCAGAGAGAAGAGAGAGAGATGAAGGGTCAAAGCAGAATCCTCCCACAGGGGAGACAGTCTCTGGGAAAGGGAGACACAGCTTTGTGTAAATCTACATTTACAGCCTGACACATGTCCGCCCTCTTTAGTATTGCTACATAATAAAGAGAGAGAGGCTGGCGGGAATCAAACTGAGTGATAGTTTAAAAGGTTCTAAGCATGGTGATTTTGATGTGCATTCTGAATTCATCAACAACATTCTTCATATTAATTTTGGCTAATGCAGGGAGCATAAAAAAGATCAGATACTAGAAAGAAGTGTTTAAAGTTAGGCTATTGTATTTGAAATTGTTAAGGGGGGACCTCAACCATCCCCCAAGAAGGAATTCTCAGCAGTCAAGATAAGGGAAAACTTTAATAAGCTCACAGCCTCTAAACATCAGAGATCCAGTCCTTATGAGAAATATTATGAGAATATATAGTCTCATATATGTATATATATATATATACATGCATATATATACACGTGCATATATATACATATATACATGCATATATATACATATATATACATATGTACACACACACACATATATGGTTAGGCATTATCTATAACCATCTTGGGACAGTCTTCTTATGCCAACCCCAAAATAGCTCAGCAAGTTTTCCAGAAGCTGAAATCTGCAGGTTTCTACTTAAAACAGGTTCATCTTTAGCAAACTGAAAGTGCCCTGTAGGTGGATGCTGGTGGTGGGCGATTGCTTCTCAGGAGAGAGAATCAGATGCCATCCTTTCAAGAAAAGACAAAGGAACAAGCAGCTTCACAGAGCAGAGCTCAACAGCTCAGTCTCTGCCCTGTTGTCTCAGGTTAGAGAGGCCTTGTCATTCTGCTTTCTTATTCCTATGTAACTTAACATCTCCTAAGTAAACTTGTCAATCATATTTAATAAATGTTAAAGCTCACTCTTTTCCTTCAGAACAAAACACCATGTTCAGTCCTGTTGCTTATTGTGTTGGACAAAGGCACAGAGGGAATGGAACCCTTTCATATCTATTAATCAATTCTCTTTTAAACTTGAAGTATATGTTTGTGCAGTCCAGGTAATGGAAGAGGTCACTGTCTTGACAGCTGAAAAATGAAAACTGTATTTTGAGATTGGAAGTGACTGCTTGCTTGTCTTTGATTCATCCATTTTAATGGGTTTGAGGATATTTTTCAGGAAAACTGTTTCACGTAGTAGATGAATGGTTTCCATCATTTTTTTATATATTTGATTTCTGTTATTTTCTGTTTGTACACCTTAAGTACAAAAGACAAAGCCTCCTGTCTCAGAAAACTATGAGGTAGCATTGTTAATCCATCAAAAGGCACATTGCAGGTCTAATCCTGCTGAGCGGATGTTTGCCGAAAACAGATAAACATCCTTCCCTGACTTTGCCATGTGCTCTTTTCTTAGGATTTGGCAAAATAAAAAAACAAAATCTCATTTTATCTTAGTTGGCTTACTGTATTTTATTTTGCCTTTAATCCATGTTCTATACACTTGTTACGAAGGCTTGAATCCATAGGCAAGTTGTAGTACGGAAAATGAAGTCTGAAAACCATTGAAATGTAGGTAGAAGAACAAAAAGTATTATTTGATCTCATGGCAGCTTGCTTCAAAAGTCTCCAAGCAACATTTATTTTCAATTCACTTTGATGTCAAATGGCTAGAACACAGCAAATAGATGATAGCTTTTTTAGTTACTGTTTTATAAATTCGATTTATTTTTCTTGGGTTGTGCTTTCCAGTTAGTGGAATATAACTGGTGGTAACCGGGGGTGGGGGGACGACCTTGGGCTCAGGATCAGAACAGGAACCCGGCGTTTCCTCAGAGTCAGACCCCCAGAGAGAAGCCTAATGGATGGAAAAGCCTACCTGAATATGGGAGAGGAGAGGAGCTTGTTCCTTAAATGGGTAGATTTCAGAACAGAAGTGGCTGGGGATTGCACAACTAAGCAGAGGGGTCTGTCCATAGCTGAGAAGCCCACACAGCCCTTGAGGGTTCAGGAATCCTATCATGCCCCCATACCAATTTGTTCTCCCCTGTCACAAGACAAGCATTTTGTAGTTATTTTTTGGCACCATTTTTTTTTCTGTCTTCTGTTTATTCTCATTTAAAGACCTAGGTTGTTGTTGTTGTTATTATTATTATTATTATTACTACTAAGAAACTAGTAGCAATTAAGAAGCAATAGTTTTCTCAACAAGAATCTACCATCTCCACCCCTATAGGTTCTACAAGTTGTCAACATGAATAAACTGTTCTCCTCTCTAAAACTAACCCTCCATTATGTCTTTAGTTCTACCCATTCTGCCCACACAGAACGAGACTCTTGCCAATGGCTTCCTTTTTTCCTACCATCCCAATTGTGTCCTAAGGTGAGTGGAAAAAGAACAAACTGTGTGTGTGTGTGTCTTTTGTTGGATTCAAGGGAAGCTGGGAGGGAGATGATAGTGTGGTCACTTCCCGGAGGAAAAACTACACACAACCTTAGTTACTTCTCTAGTGTTAAAATTCCTAATAAAAACAACTTAACAAAGAAAGGGTTTGTTTGGACTAATTGTTTGAAAATGTAACACTACATAGCAGGGAAGGGATGATAGCTAGGATGTGAGGTGCTTTACCCACCCTGTTGGCAGTCAAGAAGCAGAAAGAGATGAAAGCTTGTAGGACTGTGGTGTGCAACAGTCTGTAGCTTGGTGGAGCAAGGTCACTCTAGAGACCATCCTGTGAGCTATGCTCCCAGACTGCTGACTCCTCAACTCCATAATCCTGTGGCCATCAGCCACGTGTGGCCATGCTCAGGCCCCTAGTGTTCTGGCTGGACTCCACCTCTGCAGTCACCTGGCTACAGCCAGGCTTTCCCCGCCCCTCGGTTACCTGTTGCCAGGTAACCCAGCCCACTATTTAAGGAGGCTTCTTGCCCCTCTTCGATCTTCTTTTCTCTCTCTCTCTCTCTCTCTCTCTCTCTCTCTCTCTCTCTCTCTCTCTCTCTCTCTCTCTCTCTCTCTCTCTCCTCTCTCTGTTCTCCCTCTTTCTCTATTCTTTCTCCCCTTTCCACGTGGTCATGGCCTTTCTTCATCTCTCTATCTTCTCTTTTTCTCTTTACTTCCCTATCTCCTTTTCTCATTTTACTCTTTTAATAATAAAGCATAGAAACTGTGAGCTGTCTCTTACTGAAAGAAGCATGGAGCAGGCCGCAGCGTTTCCAGCCACCAGGAAAAGGAACCAAGCCATCTCAGTCAACCAAGCTTCTTTAACAGGTACCTGGGAGGTCCATGCCAGTACGGCACCGCCTTCTGAGCAAGACCTCCTTCCCTGCTAGCCAGACAGTCTCATGCTCCACAGGTACTCTGGTACTCCCTATAGCGGTGTGGTGTCCTGCCGGTGTTTCCCTATCCCCCTTTGTGGGCTCTGCCTGCCAGAGTTCTCCTATGCGGGACATTAGCCGCTGCCGCCGCCCCACCCCCCTTTTTTCCCACAAAAGCTGGTGCTCAGCTCGCTTTCTTCCTAGCCAATGAGATGGTGTTGCCCAAGATCAGGGGAGGTCTTTCCATACCAATGAACTCAATTTGGAAACTCCTTTACAGGTATGTCCAGAGGGTCGCCTCCTAGGTGACCCTGGCGTTTGCCACTCTGATGGTGTGGGACCTGAGAGAGCAGAATCGATACAATGAGGTGAACTAAAGTCTCAAGCAATAGCCAACTTTATTCAGAGCATCAGGATATTTGTATTTTGAGGGTTAATGAGAAAAGTATTCAGTCGCGAGGGTAAGCCACAAGTGGTAGACAAACCACATATGGCAAAAGTATGGTTTTCCATATTGGCATGTAAACAAATAACAATAGCCAGTTTAATAAATAACATGAAATAAATTTACCCCTGTCCACTACGCCTGGGAGGGGCATGGAGACACATTCCAAGAACAATTCCAAGTTTTTGAAGAAATTGAGGTCACAAGACTTTTGTCTTCGTTCTTTGGAGTTTTCTTGCAAACACTCAGAACTGTCTTCACACGAATCCATTCTTGGACTATGTTCCTGTTGGGCATTGGTGAGCTTAGCTCAATGCCCCCAGCTGAGCTGTTGCACAGGCTTCCTGAGAACGGAAATTCCTGCAGCTTAACTTGTTTCCTGTTTTCCTGCCCTGTGTGGTAGGGACTTTTGTTCCTTCCTGTTATTTTTGTGTCATTCCTGTCATTTTTCACCCGATCTCAAGTGTATATATTGCCAGTCCCTCAGTAAAGCTTTGGCATTCTCCTCACCAGAATGACCCGAGTTTGTGTTTTCTGTTAATCCCCCAGGCCTTTGCCGGATACTTGGTACTGTGGCAGTGCAGGCGCTGTCACGTTCCCACACTAGATTGTGTTGATTTGACAAGAAATGTTAACCATCACAATTCCTTTTATAAAATGGTGTATTTGCATATAACCTACCCTACCTCCCTGCATACTTTGGGTTGTCTCTAGATTACTTGCAATACCTAATACAATGTTACGACTGTGTAAATAGTTGTTTTTCTATGTTTTAAAGCATTTTGATCCATGGGTACAGAAACTATAAATATAAAGAACTGATTGTATTTCCATAAACTATACACTTGACTGCTAGGTCTTTAGTCCAGAAATCACTGTGTGTATAACAAATTCATATTATGTTCAGTATATTAGCTGCTTTTCTTATCACTGTGCTAAAAATCTGATAAAAATCAACTTAATCAAAGAGAGACTTATTTTGGCTTATGGTTAGTGGGACAAAGTCCATGATGGTTGGGAAGGCATGACAGCAGAAGTTGTTAATGGCTGGGGCTTTCAGAGCCAGCTCATATCTGGCCAGATCAGGAATCAGAGAGGAGACAGAAATCTGGCATAGGCTTCAAACTTCAAGGACTAGCCCCAGCAGCCTACTTCTTCCAGGTAGATTCTACCTCCCAAAGATTCTACAGCATTTCAAAACAGTAGCATGGTCTGGGAGGCAAGTGTTCAGATAATGAGCTTATAGAGAAACTCACAGTCAAACTGTAACATTCTGCCCCTTGCCAGTCAATAGGCTCATAGGTATCTTATTATACAAAATGTATTCAGCCCAATTTAAAAAAAAAAAACAAACTATCGAGACATTGGTCTTCAAGTTTCAAAAGTCCAACATCCAAAGACTTTTCTGAGATTCAAGGTAACCTCCCAACTGTGATCATCTGTAAAGAAACAGACTTAAAACCAAACAATGAAACAAATAACACCCAGGCTACACACTTCCAATGTACAATGTCACAGACTGAGAGTCTCATTCCAAATGGGAGGAAGGGTGGACTAGCAAGGGATGGTGAGACTAACGCAAAACTGAAACCCAGCAGAGCAAACACCTAAATCTTGCAGCTCCATGTTTGGTGCCTAGGGTTCTTGATAGAATAACCTGGGTCCCAAAGGGCTTGACTAGCTCTGTCCTGCCAGTCCTACTGCCTGTGGCACATGTGGCCTTACTCTTGGGCTGCCTTCACTTAGTGCTTACAACTTTCTTTGGCGGTTGTTGCTGATTGCTGGCATCCTCAGCATCCTCGGGATTCTACCACAGCTTGTGTCTCACCTTCACTTTCATAACACAGGTCATTTACACACTCCATTCAGAAAACCCAGCCCTGGTGCACGTTTCTTGGCCTAATCAGTTTTCCGGAGCCTTGATACAAGCCTCCAAGACCTCCTTACTCTTTACTCTGCTTGTCTACAGAACCTGTATCCTGTGGTGATGCCTAACTGTGTCACTGGTTTAAGATATAGTTTGCCTTCCTTTCACCATATGACTTCAGTAGCTTCAGGGCACCTGCTCTGTTGAACCTGGGGAAAGAACATTCCTAAGTGGTTTCACTTGGGCAGGATGCCCTGGGGACCTGGTTCAGGCATTTTTTTTCAAATGAATTTGCATTTTATAAGCTGAGGTTCTAGATACATGAAGTCCTACCTTGCAAGAGCTTTTCTCAGTGTATAGAAGCTTCTCTCACAAAACCGGTCTCTTCAGTGATAACAGCTACTCTGTCCACACTTTTTATTGCACTGTGGTCTTTTCTTTGCCCACATGCATGATTTTCACATGTATGTGCATGACATGTTTGTGGGAGTCAGTTCTCTCCTTCCTAGAACCATGTGGGTTCTAGGACTTAAACTCAAGTCCTCAGGCTTGGCAGCCAGTTCTCTTTCCTGCTCAGTCTCCCACCAGCCCCATACTGTGAATCAGAGAGTGGTAAGTAATGTTGATGTCACAGCCTGGATATTTAGTTGTTTTGAAATTTCCTCCACCAATCAACTTAGTCCGTTCCTTTGAATTTAGCCTTAAACAATTTTTTTAGATAGTAGGCAGAAAACACAGTCAGGTTCATTGCCAGAATGTAGCATTAATGCCTCTCATTCAACTCACAGTAGAATACCCCTCCCCAGTCTCATGAGCCCAACTTCGGCTGCCCATATTTCTATTGACATTCTGGTCCGATCACTGACCAGAGCATCTCACTGAGCTCTTCCTATGAGATTATAGGGCTGTATTACCCACAACTTCAAACTCTTGCACACCATTCCCCTTAGTGTCCCTTAAGTCCAGGGAGAGTATGTGAGGGAATGGCCTTCAGACTATCTCAACTGGTCAACACCCAACCACCTTCACCTTCACCCAGCCACTCACTCCTGGGGAGACCCAGCTGTCATTCAGATGAGACAGGGTGTTGTGCTATGCTTAATGTTCTTTAGCTATTGTTTAAGGTTACAAGGTTTAGGATGGTGTGTGCTAAAGTAATGGTAGCTGAAACAGGTTTTGTTGTTGTTTGTTTGCTTGGTTATTTAGGTTGTTTTGTACACATACATACACACACACACACACACACACACACACACACACACACGTATACATGTTTTGGAGACAGCTGACCCATGGCAAGGGACTTCCTTCATGGCATAGGTATGCTGGCCTTGGAAAGTCAAAAGCCAGGTGATTCCCTTCTTCTTCAAATTGCTTTGGAGAATGGCATTTGTCACAGCACCAAAAAGCAAACTAGGACAGGATAAGAGCATAAAAATATAATTGACAATGAAAGTAAAACTCTATAATTTCAGAATGACTATTCTAACTGTATAGAAGTTCATCGAAATATATAGTCTTTGGGTCTGGCTAATCTGTGAATTTTTTTTTAATTTGCAAGTTATTTACAATAAAGTTTTAATTAAAGGAAAAATGGTACTATAGGCATCTGTGTACGGTCATAAACAGTCTGTAAATCTGTTCTCTGTGGTTTCACAGCATGTATTTCCACAGATGGGGAGGGTGCTGCGTTCATTTCATGGTATGATAGAGAGAGTGAATGACAGCTCATGGAGATGGAGTGCTATTGCAACTTTTTAAGGAGAAAGTTGCCTTAAAAACTTATAAGTCTTTTATTTATGTGAAGTAAGTGAAGGAGAAACCTCACAGCTAAAGAAGTATAGTGGCCAATGGTCAAGGAGACTGGAGTGTAACCCATTAGTAGCTGGAAACCAAGGATGGGCTGTTTTAGCTTTTTAAAGGAAATATTTGTTGAGTGACTCGTCACTTTGTTTAATCCTCACATAACTCCATAAGGCAAGCAGGTTGTATTTGCATAATTTACAGACTACAGAGACCAAAGATATAGGAGAGTTTGAGATATTTAAGAAAATAGGCACCATTTGTCAACCTTGGGAGGAGAACAGAAAGTTTACAGAGGTATTTTAAGAAGAGGAAAGAGCTCCCTAGCCTTCAGGTGATGACATCACTGGGCTGGTAACTCTAAGAGGATGAAACAGCAAGGAACCCAACAGCATGCTCAGTGGGTTAAACTCTTCATGAGACATGACAGAATAATAAAGAGTAAGGAACTAAATAAAACTCAAATGTCCCTCGTCTGTGAAAATAAAACAGATGTTGTTAATGACAAACTTGGGAAAAGAAGGTTTGAAAGTGAAATCGTGTTGAGTGAGCTGAGTTTGAGAAACCAGTGAGTCATGTACACAGGAGACCCTTATATGAATCTAGTACTGGTAGGAGATGAGATAACGCCTGGGGCAAGATTCACTATGCAAATTAATGGCCTCCAACAATGTCTCAATATTTATCTCTATCCCTGGGTAAAGCTTAAAGAATAGTAACTGGAGAAAAATAGACTGCTAGGAAGAGCAGAGGGTCATGGGAGCAGACAGAGAATTTCAGCAAGTACAGGCTGAATGAAGTAGGAGGCCCAGCCTGGGGCACAGGAAATCCTATTATCTGCAGACAGTAAACTAGTCTTTGTAGCAAAGTCAAGAGACACAGGTGAAGGGAGACTTAATATAGTCATCTGTGAGCTAGTTACACACAAAGTGAATTTATGAAAATTGATCGTTTTCATATAGGTTTGCAAAACAACTACTGAGAATACAAAATTAAAACATTGATCACATTGAAAGTTGAGATGAAACAGAAATACTTAGCAATGACTTTCACAAGAAATTTTAAAAAGCAGCAACTTGTCAACAAGAGACATAAAATAAGATTTGAATTAAAGAGAGATTTGTTGTAAACAGGTTAATTTCTTCTAAATTTGATACGTAGGGGAATGCTGTCCAATCAAAATCCCGTAGCCCTCTAAATGTCACTGAACAAATGAAGAAAAATCCCTAGGAACCTCAATAAGCAGGCAAGCAATGAAGAAGAGACCGGTGAAATTAGCTGTTCTATAACGCAGCGACAAAGACTTAAACAGTAGAATTAACACAGACAGAACGTTGAGTTTGGAGTGGTTTGTTTGTCTGTTTGTGAACTTCACCCAAGTATGAATTTATTTATCATGTGCATTGGAATAGTAAATGCTCTCCACCAAAGCCAGTAACTTGTGAGAACCACAGATTCCGCGAATTGTTAAGGAAGTGAAGGTTTCTTAGAAGTCTGCTGGCTTTGGAGTTTTCCTGCTCTTTGGCCCTCCGGGTTACTGGACATGGTTTACAGCCCTTATCTGCTCCTTCTGACAGCTAGCAAATCTTTAATGTGGACTTCAGCTTCTCCCTCCCTCAGTCTTTCCACAGAGCCCATATGCTTGGTCTGACCTCACTCTCCTCACTCACATACATCTGCCCACTCCTAAGGTGCTGCCAAGTTTATAGAGGGTGATTGCAGTAGGGGCATGATTTTGAGCAATCTATGGAGATGAGTTTTTTTAAAGAATGAAGAATTGTTTCATCAATCTTTCATCTATGTCCTCCAAGCAAAAGTGTCTGACTGATGAGACACTTTATTGCACAGAGAAACTAAAGGACCAGAAGCATGTGTTTCTTTCCTTATCAGTATGACCTGTTTTCTGAGTACAGCACATCAATCCTGCCTTCACAGGACACACCCACTGTTCTCTGTTCATGTAAGGAAATTACTGCCCTTGACATTCCATTACTCTTTTGCTACAAGAAATTTTTGAATAATTTAAATTGAAGTTCCCTGCCTGGTTCTGGTTCTGTTTCTTATATACTTGAAAGGGAATTACTAATTTGAGCCTTTTTTCTTCCTTCCTTCCATCCTTTCTCCCTCCCTCCCTCCTTCCTTCCTTCTTTCTTTCCTTCCTGCCTCCCTTCCTCTCTCCCTCCTTCCTTCCTTCTTTCTTTCCTTCCTGCCTCCCTTCCTCCCTCCCTCTCTCCTTCCTTCCTTTCTTCCTTCCTGCCTTTCTTCCTTTCCTCACTCCCTCCCTTCCTCCCTCCATCTCTCCCTCCTTCCTTCCTTCTTTCCTTCCTTCCTGACTCCCTTCCTCCCCTCTTCCCTCCTTCTCTCCCTCCTTCCTTCCTCCTTCCTTCCTTCCCTTCCTCCTTCCCTCCCTCCCTCTCTCCCCCCTTCCTTCCTTCTTCCCTTCCTTCCTTCCTTCCTTCTAGCCTTCCTTTCCCTCTCCTTCTCTTCTCCTACCTTCCCCACTCTCCCTGACTTTATTAAGTATTTCAGTTTGGGGAACTTGAGAAGCAGAGACTGTTCCTGATACAGCGCCATGTCTAATGGGAGAGTCTATGAGAGAATACTTGGTTTGTTCATTTCTATGTCCCCCAGAGAGCAATTAAAGTGATGCCTATGAATATTTTGGTTCGTGGTTTCCGTGATTGTTTGGTCGCCTGTACTTGAGCAGAATTTATGGTGACAGCATATAGTGAGATCTTTGAAGAGATGTAAAATTAACATCTGACATCACCAAGGACTGTACCAGCCACACAAAGAATGATTTATCCAAGTCTGTTTGAGGAGTAAGATTAATTTATTGGGGGGGGGGTACCTATGAAATGATGGAATGCTATCCTCAAGACTCCCATACCATGCTCTTGTTTTTTATATCTGTAAATTTAAAACATAATTAATGCAATCTGAGCTTAGAGTACAGACTAATGTTATGATAAGCCAGCCTGTCTCCATCTGAGGCTTGAAAGCCATCTTACAGTAAAAACAAACTATGTCCATTCCTGTTTATGATTAAAATCTCTGTTTCTCAAGTATTGACCTATGCCCCAACCTATAACTTTAACTACAAATGGTTCTGTACTGTCTGTTCTGGGAAATGGCAATTATGCCTTTGTCTTAAAAGGTTATTCTAACAACCTGTTGTCATGACAACCTTCTTATGACCACTTTGCAACCATGTCTTTGCTTTAGGAGGTCATTATGATGAACTTGTTATTCTTATGTTCTCCTTCTGTATCCTCACCTATTGCTTGTCAAATCCCCTATTTGGAAACCCCTTACTGCTGATCTATAAAATACTTGTCTTCCTTATGTCTAATGCTGACTTCTTGAAACCTTGTCCCCTTAAGGTAAGACAACCTGTGTACATGAATAAAAAGCTTGCTTTAGTTAATTGGTTGCTTTATTTAATTTGGCCATGATGATTTGGGTCAATGATCTTTCTCCTTGGATTTGTGGGACTAACAGTTATAGCACTGGGATAGACAACACACTCAGAAAATATAAGGCACAGATAAAGCCAGACTACAGACTCTGGGAAAGTCATGTGTTGTGTGCATTCTGTGTTAGCCTTGCCTCATCAGGGATTCTGCTAGTCTTAGGAGTCACAGTCCAATTATGGGAAGGATGGTTTGTTTGTTTGCAGTCTGGCACAGAGAACAGTGTGGAGGCTTGCTGCAAGACAATATTATTCTGGTTAGGATTTGGGGTATACATCATCTTCCTGCTCTTCCTTTCTTTCCATTAACTCTTCTGTAATGTTCCCCTAGTCTTGGAAGGGATGCTATATGATTAGTTCTTCCTTTCAGGAATGCTGCTATTCCACAGAAAACAATATATGTCACAGCAGTAGGTGTTTACTCCTGGAATGACATAAACATTAATCAAAAGTGCATGACCCTCAAACGACAAGTAGAGAGCCTTTATATGCATCAAGGAACTCAACACCCTCCCCTGTGAGCATGGCGAGAGGGTACTTCCACCATGTCCGTGCCAAGGAAAGACATGTTTTTAAGACTGCTAGGTTTTCAGACTGGGAAGGGAAGTTATCATAAATATGGTCGTATCTATGATAGGCAAAGAAAACCGCCAAGATGTGTTCTTGATGGTCTAAATCATATGGCAATACAGTCACAACTGATTTTCTAGAGTGTGTAAACTGTCAAGCACTTGCTTGGGTCAAGAACGGCACTGGTAACTTAACTTTTATCAAAAAAAGCAAGCTGAAAAAATATGCTTCACCTTTCTGTATGATTTCTCGTTCTCCTTACACTTTCTTCCTCTGAAGAAGTCAAAATCTCAGCATGTCCGTGATGGAACATTAGCAATTCATTGCAATCAAGTTGAGAGTCATTGGCTGACATTCTGGAAGTTATTGGTAAGGAGCTATTTTTAGTGAGTTTAGCTACCGCACCGTTGGAGCAGCAGTTTTGAAGTCATGCTTCTTGCGGCCATTTCCTCAAGAGCAGAATAGCTACAGAACAATTTTCCAGCAGATGTCTTCTCCCACCAATTATATTTCAGAAAGAATAAATGAAGTGGGAACTCTATTCATTAATGGCACCTTGGTGTTCCCAGCTGGGGAACTTTAAATTCAAGCAGCAAACTCGCCACTGTTCAATTGCAGAACAAGCTTGGAAATTTTTGTTCTCAGGTTTTTGTTGTTGTTGTTTTGGGGTTTTTTTTGGTTTTTTTTGGTTTTGGGGTTTTTTTTTTTTTGTTTTTGTTTTTGCTTTGCTTTTTGTGTCTGAAACTGAAACGGAAGGAATTATTGTTTCTCATATAAAGAGGTTTTTTTCTCTTAATTGTTGTCAGGGGTTTTCTGCTCTGTATTTCTCCAGGGTAAAAAATTTAAAGATAAAGAGATTTATCACATGAAGTCTGTGTTAGTCACAGCTGGACCTGGACATGTGAGTGTTTCTGAGCTAAGGTATGGCAGAGGGGTTATTTTAGCTGTCCATTTTCTTCTTAACCTCATTTTTTAAATGACAAAAGGTGGCACAGAGGTGTTGGTTGTTGACCCAGGTTGGAAGTATTCAAGTTATAAGAAAAGCAAAGGTAACGTCTGTACTCCTCCTCACTGTGTGGAAGAACTGTTATAAATAATGAAGAGATAAAAACCAAGGGTCACATCCTCCCAGGTAACAAACTGGTGTTTTGACAGCTTTAGTAGGAGAAACCCAAAGTCTGAATCTCTTGGACGACAGCAGGATTTTTTTAACTCCTTTGCATTTAGTGCATGAAATCATTCGTAACATTAAGAATTAAAACTTTGAAAACACTTGGAGTGCAAACTGGAGAAGAGCCTGGGGTCAGCTGGGAGTTTGTGGTGAACTAGGGCTTACATTTAATGGGAGCCTGTGGCAAGGGGAATATATGGTGTGTGGGGACCTGTGACTAACGGGGTCCTTGTGAAGAAGAAGGAAGGACCTGCAGTGAAGGAGGAGAGGACAACTGTGGTGAGTGGGAGCCGTGGTGAACTGTACCAGATACTGAAAGATGGCATGCAGGGATGGGTGCTATGGTAAACAGGGACTAGCAAGCTTCACCCATCACGTGTTAAAGCACAAGAATGAGGGCACATCCTTTACCAGAATATTTTGTGAGAAAAAAACACCAACTTTGGATTTTATATAAAACCTGTTTCTTAAAAAAAAAATAGCAACTAGCAAAGTAATTAGTGAGCACGATCCTTTGGAGGCCAATTTGACAGATGAATTTTAAGCTTGAGGCATGGAGCTTTCAGTCCACACTTTCCTTTCCTGTCAGCAGGAACCTTAGCATGAGGATGTGTCCTAGGGAGAAATGTCTAGTAATGACACCATCAAAATGGGCTTAAAGAAACACACGTGATGGCTGAGCCCTGTTTAAAGCCTACATTAAGCAAGCCACCCGTAAGGAAAAGCACTTTAAACAGAAAAAAAAATTGAATGTAGAGAGGATCTCGGCTAATGCCAAGGAATAACTGATTTTCTTAGTTCTGATAATCAAATGCTAAAGTAAGAATCTTTATTTTTAGGCTGGGGAGATGTGTCAGTGGATAAGCTGCTTGCTGCACAAGCCAAGGACCAGAGATCAGATCTTCAGAAGCTATCTAAAAAGCTGGGTAGGTATGTGTATTACAGTTTACATATGTGAAATCACAGTGGCTCAGCTTTACTTTAAAGTGACTCAGTAGGAAACAATGAGGCCCATGTATAAAACAGAAAGACGGCATTTGATGGTACAGTAAGAGATGCTGCTGTTGGCCACACACCCACTAGGATGCTGCTTCTCCTCTCCCTCACCTTGTCTTTTATTCTAGGTTTATTGGTGCCTTTGGGTCACACAAATCACAGACTCAGGATATTCTTTAACTAAAGCCAGAGGCTTAGCAAAAGCACCAAGCGAGGAATTGTGTGTATTTGGAGCCTAAGGAAGAATTGGAAACAGGAATAAGGTAAAAAGAAAACTCGTCTTTCTCGGTCTGTGCTATCTAGTCTAGATAGCAAAGTAGGCAGTGAAGGAACATAAGCCCAAAGCAAACCCAGCGTGGTACTTCGCCTGGCACATTAACTTACTAGGACTGGTATAAACAAAGCACTGAAAACCAGTGTTTGTTTTCTCACAGTTGTAGAGGCAAGAAACCAGAAATCAAGGTCTCTGAGAGCTCTAGACGGAATGTCAGGCAGCCTCATAGACTCTGGTTGTTGCCAGCAATTTCTGGTGTTCCTTGTCTTGTGGCTACATCATTCCCAATCTCTGTTTCCATTTCACACACTCTTCACCACAACCTTCAATCCTACTTGAATCCAAATTTCTTTTTCTGTGCAAACACCAGTCCTAAGACTGTTTCACCCTGAGTTCCATCACAACTTGATTGCATATACAGAGACCCTAGCTACTACTAAGCTTACATTTCTGGGAACTGGGCTTTAGGACTTGAGCCCTAACCCATGAGAAACAGACAGAGAAGATGGTGGTACTCCATGAAGTGAACGGCTGGTGGCCTGGTACAGGAGTAGAGATTTCACAGAAAAAAATGCAAGAGGAAAAACTCGGAAAGTAGAAACCTTGCACACCAATCAAGAGATCATAATAAACAGTGGTCACAGTACGTAGATAGATGCCTCATCTACCTACAGGCTTTCCACCTTAGGTCATGACCCCTTTGGAGGCCAAATATCTGATATCCTGTTTTAAAATTCATAACAGTAGCAAAATCACAGTTATGAAGGCTGGGATTACAAGAGGAACTGTATTATAGGGTTACAGCATTAGGCAAATTAAGATCCACTGCCGTAGGGGACTAATGATAATAACTGTGTAGTGAAGATTAAGACATGTGCTCTGAGCTAAGAGATTGGAAATACAGAATGGTAGCAACTCGTAAAGGGTTCTACAGGCAAGAGTAGGAGCTGGTCTTAACCCTGAAGAAAGTAAACATCTCTCAAACCTGCAGCAAGCCAGGTCTTTAGACTAACTGTGTGTGGTAGTTTGAATAAAAAATGCCCCTCATAGGCTCATAGGGAGTAGCACTGTTAAAAGGTCTGCTTAGATTCAACACAGCTCAAACACCAGGTGGATGCAGATGACAAAAAATTATTGTAATCAAGCCACTATTCATCAGTCTGGGCTGCAGAACAAACTCAGGAGCTGAACTGTGACCCAGAGCCAGAATATCACAGAGTAGCTAAGCACAAATGTCTGTGCCAAGTTACATTTGTCCACCAATTAGGACTTAGGGATAACAGCTTTCCTTGTGTGGTTGAGCTGTGTCAACTGATACAGAATGTAGGTTTTACAGTCCAACTAATCAAATCCATTTGTTCTTTTGTAGTTAGAAATATTCAGTATGTTTTGAGGAGCAAAGGATGAATAATGGGGGCTGTAGTTATGAACAGTCATTATGTTTTGGAACAGTAGATGAGTAACAGAAGCTGTTCAGGAGTCCTCAGCTGCCTAGGGCCTGGGACCTTGAACTTAGTTTCCCCCAATGATTAAATGGTGTCTGGAAACAAAATGGCAGTACTTAGGACATGTTTATTTTGCTTGTTCCAAATAGCACTATTAGGAGACCACTTATATAAGTAGGTGTGGATTTGTTGGAGGAAGTGTGTCACTGGGGACAGACTTTGGGGGTCTCAAATACTCAAGCCAGGCCCAGTGTCTTACTCTCTTCCTGCTGCCTTTGAATCAAGATGTAGAACTCTAAGCTTCTCTCCAGCACCAGGTCTGACTGTATTCCACCATGCTTCCCACCATGACAATAGTGAACTAAACCTCTGAACTGTAAGCCAGCCCCAATTAAATATTTTCTTTTAAGAGTTCAGTGGTCATGGTGTCCCTTTGTAACAATAAAACCTTTTTTTTAAAGGCAAACAACAAATTGTTTTTGTTTGTTTTACTTTCCATTTTTTATTTTATTTTATTTTCTATATTTTTTCTATTTACATTCCAAATGATTTCCCCTTTCCCGTTTCCCCCCTCCCCGAAAGTCCCATAAGCCCTCTTCACTCCCCCTGTTCCGCATTCAACCCCCTCTCACTTCTCTGTCCTGGTATTCCCCTACATCCAGTCTTTCCAGGACCAGGGGTCTCTCCTTCCATCTTCTTGGAAATCTATTGATATGTGAATTGTGTCTTGGGTATTCTGAGCTTCTAGGTTAATATCCCCTTATCAGTGACTGCATACCATGTGTGTTCTTTTGTGATTGGGTTACCTCACTAAGGATGATATTTTCCAGTTCTGACCATTAAAACCTTAACTAAAACACTGTGTTTGGAAAGATGTCTTTATGCTTTGTGAAGATGAGCTGAATGAGGCAGAGAACAACTCAGGGAAATCTCATGGGCATTTTGATAATTCAGGCATTGAAGACTCATTGAATTTTCTGGGTTATGAAACTGAAGGGTGATGAGGTTATGTTTTTAGGCAGAAAAGTTTGGGGTGGGGGAAAGAAAATGGTGGGGTTTGATCTTGTTAAAACTAAGGTGTAGGTGGATATCTTAGAGTCATCAAGTTCGAAGCTATAAAAATTGTCTGCATCCTTAGTTAGGAAATAGTTGTGGATTGTTTAGAAGGCATAAAATTGATTGTGAAGACCTTGGACCTACCTGCTGGAGACTTTGGAATTGCATGATGTGTATAGGAGTCCTTCTGTGTTTTCCCCCATCTGATGTTTTGACTCAGTACAAATTTTGGCAGCAGAAGTGAGAAAATGATGGTCAGTTTGCAGGAATGAGCCACATTTGCAGAGAATCCTCAGTGGAAGCAAGCACAGTTTGCAGGGTCAGACAAAGCCTTTGGCTTCTCTGCAGTGTTGTGAAAGATATAAGACAAAACACCTGCCAAAAACCCATCTCCTAAGTCATTTCACACAACACCTTTACATGTAGTTTGTGAATCTTTCTAACAATATATCCCCGAGTGAATCTTCAGAATATAACAAAAAGATACAGGTTTGAAATATAAAAGATTGTTTTCTAATCTTGAAATCACACATATGGAGGTCTTTGTAACATTCAGAGCCTTGCATGAGCTAGACTAGTGCTCTCCCACTGAGCTATATATATTCCAAGTCCTTTAAAAAGTATATTTTTATAAAGATCTCCCTAATATTTCCAGGTTGGCCTTGAACTCACTTTATAGTTCAGACAGGTTCTGAGTCTATGATCCTCCTGAATACCTGGGAATTTATACCTTTTTCACCAGCCTCAGCTAAGTGCAATTTTTCAAACTGAGTTCTGGGGAACTGAATGAATAACTCCAAGCTTCAGAAAATGTGTTTCATTTCTAGTCTGCTCTAGGTTATGCAACTAACCTCTTTCTACCTTTCTTTGTTAATAAAAAACATTTTTATTTGTGTTTCCATCCAGATCCCTTGAGTGCTTGTCAACCTTCTGTTGCAACCCTAGCTGTTACTTCTACAATTGTCTTGCATTTGGTTTGGCCTAAGACAAAATGTTCTCAATACAAAATAAATTATCAAATGCTACAGGTAGCTATTAAAAAACAATTAATAAATGCTTATGTTTCTTCCCAAATATAATGAGAAAAATAACAATTAACAGAAGTGTTAGCAGATTCATCTATCTTTTTTCTTCACTTATTTTTTTCCCCCGCAACATAACATCCCTTATTGATTACTTGGGAATGCACTCTGATTGCACTTGACTTCCATTTCTCCCAGGTCTAACCTCCCACCCTTGCACTTCCCACCCCCCACCTCATCCTGCCCCCATAAAAGAATGCCAAATCCAGCTGTGTTGCCCATATACACATTGAGGCATGGTCAAAGTAGTGGCCAGTCCTTTATAAGATGACTGAGTCCTTCCCCATCATCCCATCCCAACTCAACTGTGAAAGGCTACCCTTCAGCATCTTTGTCACCGTTTTTAAGATTCTCTTCAGTAATTTCCTGTACAGACTGTTTCCTTGAGGGGCGGGGATGGGGCTGTTACAGAATCCTTCAATGTCTCTCATTCTCAATCATGAGTCTGCAGTCCTCAATATCATTTGCAAAAGAAGCTTCGTTGCCCACAACAGCATGAATCACGGACTTCCCACGGTTTCCAGTGGAAGCACAGAACACAGACATCCACATGGCCTCTGGGGGGCAGCACTGACCACAGACATCAACCATCAATGTGGTCCACGTTACTGCCCCTTTGTGTTGATGTCTCTGATCCATTCTCCCACCAGAGGCCATGTTGATGTCCATTTGTGTTTTTGAAAATAATATTTTTATTTACCTTTAAAAGTTTCGTACACGTATACAATGTATTTTGAACATATCTTTTCCCCATAGTCTCTGCCAGCTCCCTCCAAGACACTACAACAGTCTCCCTCCTGACTTCATGTCATTTATTTACATTGTTGTTGTTCTTCCGTGGAGTCCTACTGGTACTGATGATCCATAAGTAGATGTGGGACATGGACAACACAACAGCTGCCACATTCCCCAGATAAAAGTGACTTACGCTTATCTATTTCTAAACTTCTTTATAAATAATTTATAGAATGCAAAGCACAATGTGTGCTTATAATAAAAGAGTTATTATTGTTGCTGTTGTTAATTTTATCCCTGAATACCATACTCCTCAGTGTGGCTATGTAAGATGCAGGTGTGGCAAGATGATGTGAGACCTACTTAATTCATTCTCTTTCTTTTAAAAACAAAGGTTTAAGTTTTGTTTATTTGTATGTGAGTGTGAGTGTGCCTATATGTGCAAGTGTGTGTCCAAAGGCTGGAAAAGGGCATTGGATATCCTGAAGATGGAGTTATGGGCATTTGTGAGCTGCCCAATATGGGTGTTGGGAACAGAACTCTGGCCCCCCAGAAGCTCTGTTAACTAATGAGCCATTTCTCTAGTAAATCCTTTTCTTTCAAATTAAATATACGATTCTGTGTTGGCTGGTGTCACATTTTCCCATTACTCTTCCTACTTGTCATACACATTTCATAATAGCGACTTCAGAATAGAAATATGACAACTGCACATCTCATGTTTCCTTATGCAAGTAGAAATGGGTGGGGGTGGCGGAAACTCATCCTGACCAGGTTCTAGCTATGGTAGTTTTTGACCCTTCCCTTTGGAGAAAGCCAGCAGCAACCTGTGCTTGGGCATTTTACTTAATTTTTTTTCTTGTCTTTATTGCAAAGCTTTAAAATGGGGATGATGCTAGAGAAACACAGGGGCACTCGAGTCAAGAGTGCCCAGCTGAACTCTGTGCTTCTGTCTGTTGGTCAGGGAAACAAATGATCCCAAGGCTCTGTCTGTGAAATCTGCTACAGTAACTCCAAAACCCACAAGGTCAGATATTCTTTCTGTTTCTGTGGGTTTAAACCATATTAGAGACCACTAAGAAATAGAATAACGGAATATTTGTCTTTCTCCAATTGGTTTATTTCACTTATCTTCTTATCCTGAAGATAGGATAAATAACAGTCTATTTTATATACAGACCACAATTTGCTTATCAGGTCACCCATTGATGAACATTTATTCCCATATCTTGGCTGCTGTGAATATTGTTGCCATGACTATCAGAGTGAGACTGTCTTTTAAGCATGGTACATTTAGTTCTTTTCGATAAATAAGCAGGTGTAGATTTTTTGTGTCATATGATCGGTAACTCTATCTTCAAGCTTTGTTTTTATAAATAGAATACTTATATTGTTTTCCAAACTGGCTATGCCACTTAGCATTTCTGCCCGCATCACATAGGTCTCCGTTTTTTCGAAATATTTTTTGGAGTGGTGGAGGAGCATTGTCTTTTTAATTTTTTCCTTTTACTAAAAATATATTATTTTCTCACATAATATATCCTGATTACAGTGTCCTTCCCTCTACCCCTCCCAATACCTCCTACCTCCTCTGTCATCTGGATCCACTCCTTTTCTGACATTAGAAAATAGCAGGATTCTAAGAGATAATAATAACACATAACAAAATATAATAAGATAAAACAAAATCAGCAGCTTGCTGCTGCTGCCATCTGTCCTGTCAGTTCATCTGAGCTTTGCTCTGTGAATTTAGTTGTCTTGGTGTCTTCCTTCCCCTCTGGCTCTTACACTCCTCCTGCCCCCTCTTCTGCAGAGTTCCCTGAGGTCTGAGGGGAGGGTGTTGGTGAAGACATCCCATGTTAGGATTGATTGCTCCAAACTCTTCCTCCCTCCTTCCCTCCCTCCCTCCCTTCCTCCCTCTCTCCCTTCTCCCTCCCTCCCTCCTTCTCTCACTCTCTCTCTCTCTCTCTCTCTCTCTCTCTCTCTCTCTCCCTCTCTCTCTCTCTCTCCCTCCCTCCCTCTCTCCCTCCCTCCCTCCCTCCCTCTCTCCCTCCCTCCTTCTTCCTCTCTCTCCCTCCCTCCCTCCCTCCTTCTTCCTCTCTCTCTCTCTCTCTCTCTCTCTCTCTCTCTCTCTCTCTGACGACTGGCTGTCTGGATCTGTATTTGTTCCCCTCTGCAGCAGGCAGAATCATCTCTGGTGATGGTGAAACAAGGCTCTGATCTGTGAGTATAGAGGAATATCTTATATATGATATCCTTTTATCACTACATATTTTATTGTTGCCTTTAAGACCAGTAGCATCTGGTTTTGCACTAGGCTCCTGGGCTATCTAATCTCTGGTTCTTGGTCAGTGCCAGGTATCAATTCCATCTTTTCAAGTGGCCTTAAGTCAAATCAGTTAACAATTGACTTGTTACTCCCCGAAGCTCTGTTCCACCGCCACTGCCCTAGCAGTTCTAGAATGTTTTGTTGTTCTTGTTGGTGTTTTGGTTTTGAGGCAGGGGTTCTCTGTGTGGCCCTGGCTGTCCTAGAACCCATTCTGTAGACCAGGCTGGCCTTGAACTCACTAGGTTCCACCTGCTCCTGTCCTCTGAGTTCTGTGACTAAAGACATGTGCCACTGCTTCTTGGCTTTAAATGTATAGCCCAGGCTGGCCTTGAATGTGTGATCCTCCTGCCTCTGACTCCTTCAGCAAATCCACCACAACTGGACCCCTAGCATGTCTTGCAGGCAGGGATACCATTGTAGATCAAAGGCTTTATGACTGGTTTGTTTCTTTTTTAATAGCATCCAGAGTACCTTCTTGTACCAAAGATCTAGAACCTAGTGGTGAAGGCACTATGTAGGCCAGCTCATCTTCTCCATGCTCAATGGGTTTTTGTCGATGTCTTCAGTAATAAGACCTTACTGTCAGTTTGTGGAGAGCAAACTACAGTGTTGGCAATAGCCTGGGCTGTTCAGGGACTTCCATAGCACCCCTTTGGCCAACAACTCAATCAGATATAACCAAATCCCTCTACTGGAAGCTTTGTTTGGTAATAAGAGATGACCAGTTGGGACTCTGTCTCCCCCATTATCTAGAGATTTCATTTAGATCACCTTCAAATGTGTATATATTTTAGGAAGCTTCTACTGTCTTAGGTTTCCATACTGCCCCTCAAATGCCCCTTAATTTTAGCTGTTTCTACCTGCATTCTCTACCTCAACCCCCTCTCCTCTCCTCCTCCTTACTTGATCCTCCTGTTCCAGCCCCACCCCAGCCATCCATAATTATCTATTCTATTTTCCTTTCCTAGCATGTACTATCTGTACCTTCTAATCCTTTCCTCTATACCTACCCTCTGTGATACTATGGTTGTAGTTGAATCACTTTGACTTAACAGCTAATACCCACATATAAATGAACACATACCATATTTGTCTCTCTGGGTCTGGGATACCTCATTCAGGATAATTTTTTTTCCAGTTCCATTCATTTGCCCCGCAAGTTTCATAATATCTTTTTTAAACAGATAAGTAATAATCCATTGTGTACATGTACATTTTCTTTATCTATTCTTCTATTGAGAGACATGTAGGTTGTTTCTAATTTCTGGCTGCTATGTATAGGGCAGTAGTGATCATTGGTTGTGCATGTCTCTGTTGTAGGATGAAGTGTTCTTTGAGTAGATGGGCCAAGGGTGGTACAGCTGGATCTTGAGATAAATTGATTCTTATCTCCCTAAGGAACTGCCACACTGATTTCTGTAGCTTCTGTAAATGTTTGCACTCCTATCAGCAATTTGGAGATTCCATCTTCCCCTTACTTCACATCCTCATCAGCATGAGCCCTTACTTGTGTCATTGATTTGAGCCATTCTGACAGGTTTAAGATGAATTGTCTCTTTTCTTCCTTTTCCTTCCTTCCTCCCTTCCTTTTCTTTAGCCATCCCAACAGGTATAAAACTATATTTCATGATGATCTTGATTTACATTTACATTTTAAATTATGGGATTATAAGGTATTAATCCCTTTTGGGATTTATGGTGTGCATTTCTCTCTCGAATTCCATCCTTTCCTTTGATTTCCTTTGTTGCACAGGAGTGTTTTAGTCAGATATACTCACGCTTGCCTACTTTCACTTTCATTAGTTTTGATTTTGGTGTCATACCTCTGCTTTGAATTAATAAGTAAATTTGTAAAGAAGTGGCACCCAAGTAAGATGTTTTGCATCTATAAATATTCCTTAGCTTTCCTTTGTGCTTAATTCTTCTTTAGTATATTCCAAATAAATATTCATGATTCCCCAGCCATGCTTTTACTCATTTATAAGTAAATGTATATATTTATGTATATGTATACATTGAGGTATGATCTTAAACAGCTAGTTTGCCAAGAACTTTCTATTAATTCTTATAATTTAATGTAGATATTTTGTGGAAGGTTCTAAGGTAAATGAGTGTTATTTGATACATGATTCAGGAGTCAGTGCTAACTAATGGAGAATTTGTTGCTACTCTGGAATAAGATAAATTTGGACTGAGAGTTGAGAAATAATTTTATCAGGCTGACAGAACAAGTGAATGCATATGCTGAATCTAATAATAAAAATTATGTTTTGTATCCTGTGTGTCTTTTTTAGTTTCTTTATTAATTCATCTATATTATGTTTTTCTAAAATATCAGGCTGACAGAATTGAAAGAAAACAGTTTCTTGTGGTTAGATTAAAATGCTAACACTGACAGTATGACCTGCTAATGACAATGTTCATTCCTTATTTTCATCTACACGACATGACACACAGGTCTATTTCACAATAACCCAAGGTTTCAGTGCATTGCTGAGGAGAAGTGGTAAAGATGGCTCAATTGTTGGTTTTCAGCACTCCTGTCTCTTTTCCTTGACACATCTTTTCTAACTTCTAACAGGGTTCATGAGGTCCCTTCTACTCTTTGTTGTTGAGAGGGTTATATGTACACAGTAAGTATTGTTGAATGTCATCAAAGGGTGTCCTACTTCTATAAAAGAGGGTCATGTGCCTCATCTTGGAAAAATGTCTTGCAACTATGTTACATTTATGTCTTAAAGCCCCGCCCCTTTGATGTTTGCTACATGTATTCCTATATGAGGGTGTCAGATCCCCTGGAATTAGAATTACTAAAGCTGCCATGTGAATGCTAGGGATTGAACCTGGGTCCTCTGGAAGAAAGGTCAGTGTTCTTAACCACTGAGCCATCTCTCCAGCCCCAAAGCCCTACTTCTTATGCTATAGGAATAAGCATAATTTTAACATAGTGCTAAATTTTCTTTACAAAAATCTTCATTTAGAATGCTTTGATTTTGCTTAGGAGAAAGATTACTCTATAGCTTTCTTCTGTGATTTTTTTTTTTTGGAATGTCCTCATCAATAATTACCTATCACTATATGTAATGGTCAGTATTCCAGATGCGATGAATATGGCAATGAACAAAGCATTTGAAAAACCGTGGATCACACTCTGAGACAGAGAATAACTGGATGAAAGCATGTAATGCTAGATGGTTGTTAAATGCCGAGAGGAAGAATAAGGCATTTGATGTGGAGAATGAAAAGCAGTATGTGTTTACAAGTTTCAAATAAATATGTCTTAGAAAAACCTAAGGAATCAGATATGTCTAGGAAGGGTGAGCAAATTCAAAGGACTTGGGGTCAGGGCATTCAGGAACAATGGCTCAGGCTTGGGGTCAGGACGTTCAGGAGAAATGGCTCAGACTTGGGGTCAGGGCATTCAGCCTGAATGGCTCAGTTGAGAAGAGACTCAGTGTGATAATAGGAGAAGAGAGTTGGTAGGAAGCAGAACACTGCAGCCCTGAAGGATACTGTACTGACAGTTCAAGAAGCCAGTGCTAGCTGTGGAGAAGGGGGCCTGGCTGAGCCACAGGATGACAGATGCACCACGAACGGAGTGTGTACAGGAAGGAAAAAGAAATCATAAGGATTGGCCAAGAGGCAGGAGAGCAAAGAGGGCCTGTCTTTTTTTTTTAAGGTTTTTAATTTTATTTTATGTGTATATGTGTTTGTATATCTGTCTGTGTGCCATACTCACACATTTGCCTGTGGAAGCTGGAGGAGGGCTTTGGATCCCCTAGAACTGGGAGTTACCCACAGTTGTGAGTCTCTTGATGTAGGTGCTGGGAACTGGACCCAGTTTAGCTTTTCAAAAGGACTCACAGGGACTAACCAGGGTTCCATGATGTTGGAAGTTCCTGCTAAGAGTGATGCTCACAGACTTTATGCTCTTCAGCTAAACCCACTTCTTAAAGATCCAACAACTCCTTGACATTACCACATTGGGAAGCCAAACTCCCAGCACGGGAAGCCAAACTCCCAGCACAGGAACCCTTGGGAGGCAAACGACAGCAAACCACATTGACTTCAAGGTTTTTACGTCTTGAGCAACAACAAGAATGAAGATATTCTAAGATGGGAAAGAATTTGGGATGATTGTTCCGGAAATGCTATACAGTTAGGTGTATCTTACTGAATACACTGAGAAACTGAGGAGTCCTGTCCATATTACCCATACTTTTGAGATTTATATTCAGTCAAAATACTTGAATATTAGGAGAAAACTTACTTGTGAAATGTCTTGTGTATTGTGTTTCTGAAATGAAAACCTATCTAGCTAGTGGTTCGCTGTCTTTAATTTTTAAGGGCCATTTGAATTTGACCAAAATGAGTTAGGAAGTGCTGTCAACAGTATCTGTCACAACCCCAGCAGGAAACCAGTGTGCTTGGCTACCATTGCTGTTCACAAGCTGAGAGGAACAGAAAGCGACCACTGTGAGTTAAATGCTTCCCTCTGAAAAGGACATGCCTCTCAGCTCTCCAGGCTCACACCTCTTGGCTAATCCCTCCAAAGGACCTGTTTATCTTGAAGTAGCAGAAACTGGATTTGTCTCTACGGAAGTAGAGAGGCTAACACTGGTGAGTACAGTTAAGGCCACTGAATAACATTCTCAGAGATGTTTCCAAGTCTGCTTGTTTGTAAAGACAATAATACAACATTATTTATGATGTTGGTTATTATCGTGTCTGTACTTACATTCTGCTTTTCATTTATGCCTTTGTTGAGTTGTTTTTCCTCTGTCAGGCCAAAAAGGTGAAAATGAAGGTTTGGTTAGTGTCGTTGCTAAAAACTTCTAATGTCATTAGCAGATTAATAATTAGAGAAGAAAGGATTATGCTGTGTGAATAGAAAGGGAATTAAGTCCACAAATAATGGTAATTATATTCCCTTGTCGCCTACCCAGATGACTATTAATTGTAAATATTTCTGTATTGAGTTTTCTAATGTGGAGCCAAACATTTGCTCTCAGTTTCTAATCAATTGGTTCTTGGGTTTTAATCATATAAACGGATGCAAAGTAACATGAATGAACATATGGGGGCCTCATAAGAGCTGTGTAGAGATCTTGTCTTAAAATGGATTGGAAATTAGCTTAGAAAATATACTGACTAGATAATATGAAGTAGGAGAGTAAATACGTAAGTATCTATGGTGCGGGTTTTATATGAAAATTGAAATTCCAGTTAGTTGTGTTTGAATTTCTCTGTTGAAGTTTTTAAAAGGCCATATGGAAATATCTGTAAACAAATGTAGAGTTAAGGAAAAATGCTTTCTCTAATGCCTATGCATGATAAACATTATCTTTCTCAATTTCTGTTTCTCTCATCTTCTCTTTGGAGATGACTAAATGGTAAAATCTACATTTCTCTTTCTCTCTTGTAACTATTCACAGAAGCACATTGCTAATATGTGAAATGTGAGAATGAGGCAAAGGCCACACTGCACGTGTGCTTAAGGATGTTCAGCTAAGTAATGCTGGTGTTTGCACAGCGAGTTTTAACCGATTCATGAAATAACAGCTGGCTGTCCAGATTATCCCAAAGCTGTGAAAAAAAGAGACACTGAGAGTCACGACACAGTCACACTTATTGTCTGTGATCAGCTGGAATGTAAGTCCAAGGTAAATGCTGTTGTATTTTAACATGAACAAAGCATATATGAATTCTTTTCATCTGAAGTATAATTTTAAAAAAAAAAGGAGTAGAAGAGATAGCAGCAAGTCAGTCACTCTATTACATTTATAAGAACCCACAGGAAAGGTATTGAGGTGTACTTGGCCAATCAGGTGACACATTCCTGAGATAAGAGGGGATTCTTACTGGAGATATTTATTATCTAAAGATCTAGATGAGGATATTTATATGATCTTTCTCTTATCTAGATGCAACATGAAAAGGAGCCTCAAAGAATCTTGTCTGTGTCCACTGTTTACTTCAGTAATATAGAGTTCCTCCACACCAGAAACCTCTTGACAAAGGACTTCCGAAAGCCACTCCTGGCCCTTCTGATCCTTTGAAGTCTTACCAAAATAGGGAGGTGGTGGTGACCTTTGGAGAGGTGTATTTCAAATGTCAAGATAGTTTTCATTCTTTGAAAATTACAGATATGTGCACAGTGTATTTTGATCATATCCATCCCCTGTCCTATTGTCTCCTTCCAGTTCCCCACTCAAGAGTCTCCAATACAGCTCTCAACTTCATGGTTTTGTTTTTTTTTTTTTTTTTTTTTTTTTTGGTTTTTCGAGACAGGGTTTCTCTGTATAGTTCTGGCTGTCCTGGAACTCACTCTGTAGACCAGGCTGGCCTCGAACTCAGAAATCCGCCTGCCTCTGCCTCCCAAGTGCTGGGATTAAAGGCATGCGCCACCACCGCCCGGCTTCATGGTTTTTTTTTAAAGAATTAATAACAATTCATCGTGTCCAACTCACACTGTCCATGTGTGCATGGGTATGGGGCCATCCACTGGGATACAGGCAGCCTACCAGGTCAATCCACTGAAACAGCGGCTTTCCCTCAGCAGGCTTTAACTGCCAATAGCTCCTTAGTTGGGAATGGGCCTTGGAAGCCAGTACTCACATCTATCCCGAAATTTTAACTGGTTTGATCTTGTAGCCATCCAGCAGCCATGGATTAACTGGGTCTGCCTGAAAGGGGCTGGAAATGAAAAAGGACAGGGTGTGAGAGAAGAATGAAGTCAAGACAGAATTTCTGATCAAGGGTCCAAGTTTAATATTCAGCACTGAGTTTATATAGGGAAAGCCCACAGACCCCATCCTTTGTTTCAGCTGGATTATGTTGCAAAGCAAGCTCAGCGGGCAGTCTGCTCCTCAAAGCTCCTGTTGGAAATTGCAAATGCGGTGAGGCCAGACGTCTCCAGGTAGGTCATAAAACAACTGTGGCGCTCGAGGTCTGTTTAGCCTGCTCCAGGCTGGGGGAAGGGCACTGATCTTGTACAGATAACCGCAGCTGCTGTGAGTTCCTGTGGGGAGAAGGCCCATCAAGTTCAGAAGCCAGCGTTTCTTAGCGGTCTGTATCATAGCATGTGGAGTCCAGTGCTAGGTAAGATTGTTGGAGATTTCCCTCCGCCAGGTATCTTCCAGCACTATGAAAGCTATTCAGCACATAGGGAGTTCCTGGTCACTTTAACATTGATTTCTGGAAAAGTATTGATATTCAGAGAGTGTAATGTGGGCATCTTAATATTTTTTTAAAGTATTTTTCCCCATGAGAAAACTAAACTTTTAATTTTCTACTTAGTGAAAGTTGAGTGAATTCTTCTAGAATATCTCGAGCAATGAGATCTTAGAATTGATTCTTTTAGAGTGTTTTAAAGTATGCTGTATGTTCAATGTCAAGAAAAAAGATAAATAATAGAAAATGAAAGAGAAGGCTGCTTCTGCCTTTTTTGTTTTTTTAAAAGACTGAGTAATGGATTGGGAGGGAGATGTCTTTGTGAGTAAAGTGCTTACTGTACAAGTGTGAGGACCTGAATTTTAATCTCTAGAACCCACATAAAGCCAGGCACAGTAGTGTGTCTATAATTGCAGTGCTCCTATGGTAAAATGAAAGGCAGAGAAAAGAGGATCACTTGGAACTTGCTGCCCAGAGAGCCTGATGTATGACGGATGGACAATAGAGAGACCTTGTCTTAGAAAAGGTAAATGGTGAGGATAGACACCCACATTTGTCTTCTGACCTCCACATGTATGCCTGCATTATACATGCTCACACACGCATGCATGCACGCTATACTTATGCATATCATACATACATGCATGCACACATGCACACATGCACATGCACTCATGCACTCGCATGGTCATGCATGCACACACATTCATGCACATACACATGTATGCATGCGTGCAAACACCCATGTACATATGCATGCACACATGCTATACATACACAATCACATGCACACAAATAAAAAATTAAACTGGTCATATTTAGTTGCACAGATGTACACAAAAATTATTTACTCATCTGCGGTTGTTTGAATGCAGTGGCTTCTGGATCTGCTCCTAAAGTGATGATGGATCCCCATTGTCTGATTGGCACATAAATTTAATTTCCTTTAAATATGTGGGCAAACTAGTTTTATGTTTTTTTGAGAAGCTTCTATATTGTTTTCCATAATGGCAGGAGTTGTATCCATTTAACCAACAAGATACAAGTGAACCTATGTCTTTCTCTCTCTCTCTCTCTCTCTCTCTCTCTCTCTCTCTCTCTCTCTCTCAAGACTGTTTTCTTTTGTGACTATGATAATAGCTATCCTAACAGGTAAGAGGTCTTGCTGTGATAATTTACATTTTCTTAGTGATAAGTATAGTGTAGTACCTTTTTTTATACAACTGTCAGTATGTGCCTTAATTTTTAATTATCTCTTGAGATTATAATATAATTACATCATTTCCCCCTTCATTTTTCTCCTTTCAACTGCCCCACAAATACCCTCCTTACTCTTTTTAAGATTATAGTCTCATTTCCTCTTTATAATGTGTGTGTGTGTGTATGGTGTGGTGTGTGCATGTGGGGGTATGAGTATATGTATGTGTGTGGTGTGTGTAGTGTGTGCATGTGGTATGTGTATATGTGGTATGTGTGTGGCATGTTCATGTGTGTGTGGTGTGTGCATGTGTAGCATGTGCATGTGGGGTGTGTATGTGTATGTGTGTAAGTGTATGTGTGTGGTATGTACATGTGGGGTGTGTGTATATGTATGTGTGTGGTGTGTGCATGTGTACGGTGTATGTGGTATGTGCATGTGGGGTGTGTATGTGTATGTATGTGGTATGTGTGTGGTATGTGCATGTGGTGTATGCATGTGTGTGGTATGTGTGGTTATATGCATGTGGGGCGTGTATGTGTATGTGTGTGGTATATGTGTGGTATGTGCATGTAGTGTATGCATGTGTGTGGTGTGTGTGGTATGTGCATGTAGTGTATGCATGTGTGTGGTGTGTGTGGTATGTGCATGTAGGGGGTGTGTGTTTATGTGTGTGGTATGTGTGTGGTATGTGCATGTGGTGTATGCATGTGTGTGGTATGTGTGGTTATGTGCATGTGGGGTATGTATATGTATGTGCATGGTATATGTGTGATATGTGCATGTAGTATATGCATGTGTGTGGTGTGTGTGGTATGTGCATGTAGGGGGGTGTGTTTATGTGTGTGGTATGTGTGTTGTATGTGCATGTGGTATGTGTGTGGGGGGAGACGGAGGGGGACAGGGAGAGGAAGGGAGGGGGAAGGAAGAGGGAGTAAGGGAGACCTTCAAAGTCTGTACAGTGTTACTCATGTTACTTGTATTAATATGCTCTCAGGGCTGACCATTTTGTATTGGATACCCAACTGATGAGCTCTTATCTTCCCAGGAGAAGACTGTTTCTCCCACTCTCAGCATTTCTTCCTTACCCATAGTTCTCTGTCCAGGGCTGAAGCCTTTCTTGTAAGCTTTTCCCCTTCCACATTAGTAGATCTACTGAGCTTGTCTGTGTTCAGGTCATGTTTAGGCAGCCATGCTGAGACTTTATGTGTCTAGCTTCTCTGACATTTCCAGAAGACAGGATCTCACAGGGACCTTTGTGTTCTGGCTCTCACACACTTTCTAGCCTCTCTTCTGCAATGATTCCTGAGCCTTGGGTGCAGGAGTTGTGTTATAGGTGTAGACTGGGACTAGGCTCCACAAAACTCTTCATTTTGATTGTCTGTGATTGTCTGTAATGGCCTCTTTCTGTTGCAAATAGAAGTTTTCTTGATGAAGATAAGATATACTTATCTGTGAATACAAGGATAAACATTTAGGATACAGTTAAGGATTATGCTGGTTTTAAAAAGTAGTGGTTGTAGATTCTCCTCCAAGATCCATGACCTCTTTAGCATTGAGTATCTGCCTAGGTTTCGCATACTAGACTTTCTTTCCTTGTTGCTGAATAGCCCTTAAGTCCAATTAGAAAGCTGTTGGTTGCCACCAAGGTATGTATACCTTTGGTGTTATTGTGACATGCTGGGTGGGACTATTGGTTATTTCCTTTCTTTGGATTCCTGCATAGAGCCTTCTGATATGATGAAAGCTAGTCCTCAGCAAGGAAGGTCCTCTGGGCCCTGGGTCTGAAGTGCAGGATGTCTTCAGTGATAGGGACTTACTAACCTTCCACCACTTGGGGGTGGGGGGACAGCAATAGCCTGTAAGGTTTTGAAAGTCTCTAGAAAAACCCTGACCAATAATTCAAAAATGGGGTTCCTATGTCTGGTGTTGGGGGTTTTGTTACATGATCTTGGGGGTAACATTTTCCAGATGGGAAAATGTCATTTAAACTATATTTATATGTGTATATGCAGACTTACATTTATTATAGTTATTTTAATTAGATGGACAGTAATAGAATTTCTTATGATTTTTTTTCAGGTGTCCTTACTGTTATCCCCCCCCTTCTGTATTTCTCTCTCCCTCCCTAATCAAAGCCCTCACATTTACCTCCCCACTGTGGCCCCTTCCAAACCCCCATGCCACACAATGGTCCCTTCTTGGATTTTTGTTTCTGTAGTCACTCTAGTTACACATTCACACCTGAAGATTTGGAGCTAAGAACCTCAGATGAGAGAGCCCATCAACATTTGTCTTTCTGGGTCTGGGCTACTTTACTTAATATGGTTTTTTATAGCCCTACCCATTTGCCTGCAGATTTCATGATTTCCTTTTTCTTTGCAGCTGGATAGTATTGCATAGTGTATATGTGCCACTTTTTATTATCTATTTGTCAATTGAAAGACATTTAGGTTCTTTCCATCTCCTACCTGTTGTGATTAGAGCAGCTGTAACTGGGTATGTTGAGGAATGGCATAGCAGGGTTATATGGTAGATTTATTTTTCATGGTTTGATTGCCAGGGTGAAGGAACCTGTCTGTAATCCTATCATAGTGAGTGAGGGTTCCCTCTTCCCCACAACTTCCAGCCTTTTCTGAATGTTGTTCTGTTGATCTTTGCCATTCTGACTGGGGTGGTATGAAATCTCAAAATTGTTTTGGTTTACATGTCCCTAGTTGCTAGGGGTGTGAACATTTTAAAAATATTTCTTAGCCATTTTTTTTTCTTCTTTTGAGAACTTTCTGTTCATGTCACAGGCCCAGGTTTTGAATGGGTTTTGTCTTTTGTTGTTGTTGGAATTTTTTGTTTTTGCTTGTTTGTTTGTTTTTGAGATTTTTATATATTCTGGATAGCAATCCTCTGTTAGATGTACACCTGACAAAGATTCCCTCCCATTCTGTGGGCTTCCTCTTTACTCAATTTTTTTTTTGGTTTCTTTGTTTTGTTTTAAGAGAAAGCTTCCTGTTGCTTTCTTTTCAAGACAAAGTTTTTGTTCTGTTTTGTTCTTGTGGAGCCTTGACAGTCCTAGAACTAGCTCTATAGACCAGGCTGGCCTCAAACTCATAGAGATCCCCCTGTCTCTGCCTTCCCAATGCTGGGATTAAAGACATGTACCACCATCAGGTAGCTTCTTAGTTTTATTAAGTTCCACTTTGCAATTGTTGGCCTTAATTCTTGGGCAAGCAGAGTCCTATTTGTAAAGTCCTTTCCTACACCTGTATAATGTGGGGTGCTACATCTGTTCTATTGTAGCAGTTTGAATGCTTTGAGTTTCACATTTAAGTCTTTGATCCATTTGGAGTTAGTGTTCCTGTGAGGTAACAGACTAGTTTTAATTTCATTCCTTTGCTTGTAGAATCTAGTTTTCCCAACACCATTCCTGAAGATGCTCTCTTTTCTCCAGTGAATATTTTTGTTCTCTTTATTAAATATCAGGGGGCTGTAGTTACATGTACTCATGTTTGGACTCTATTTTATTCCATTGGTCTACATGTATGTTGTTGTGCAGGTACTGTATTGTTATTATTACTTTGGCTCTGTAATAAGACCTGAAATAGTAACACCTCCAGCATTTATTATTCTGATTGGATTATTTTGGCTATTTGAGATTTTATGTGGTTCCATGTAAATTTTAGGATAGTTTTTCTTTTTGTATGATGAATAAGTTTGGAGATTGTGACTGGGATTGCATTGAGTCTGAAATAGCTTTTGGGAAAATGGTCATTTTTACATTAATCCCAACAGTCCATAAGCATGGGGTCTATTTCCCTTTTCTAGTGTCTTTATCTCTTTCTTCAGGGGCTTAAATTATAGTTGCTCTACTTCCTTGGTTAGGTTTATTGCTTTCTTTGAGGCTACTGTGAGTGATCATGTGTTCATGAGCTCTTCTTATGCTTGCCTGTTGCTGGTGTATAGAAAGCTAGTTATTGATTTATTGATTTATACAGGTTGATTTTTCATCCTGCCATACTGATGACTTTATTATTTCTAGAAGTTTTCTGGTAAAATTTTTTGAGATCTCTAATGTATAGTCTCATATCATCTGAAAATAGGAATAATTTGACTTCTTTACCTATTTCCATCCCTTTAATTTCCTGCTCCTGCCTTTATTGCTCCAGCTAGTACTTCTAGCACAATATTGGAAAGGAATGGGAGTTTAGACATCCTTGTCTTGTTCCTGAGCTCAGTGGGATTGCCTCTTGTTTTTCCCTGTTTAGGATGATGTTGGCTGTGGATTTCTTATCTATGACTTTTGTTACATTGGAGTGTGTTCCCACTAGTTCTGCATTCTCTGGGACTTTTTTTTTTAAATCATACAAGCATATTGGACTTTGTCAAAGGCTTTTTCTGAATATCTTGAGATGATTGTGTGATTTTTGGTCTTTAAGTCTATTTATGTGGTTTATTACATTATTGTAATATTGACTTAGGTATGTTGAACCATCCCTGCAATTCAGGAATAAAGTCCACCTGGTCATGGTGAATAATCTTTTGAATGTAGTCTGTATTGAAGTATTTTACTAACATTTTTGAGTATATATTCGTTAGGGATTTTGACCTATAGTTTTGTTGCATTTTTACCGAGTTCTGATCTTAGAGTGAGGCTGAATTTTGAGAAGGGTTTTGGTAGAGTTTATTCTTGTGGTATTTTTTTTTCCCCAAATTCTTGAGTTACGTCATTTTATCTTTTGTTTGTATTCTCTCTCCTTTCTGGGTTTTGAGATTAGAGCAATGCTGCCTTTATGGAAGATCTTGGATTTAGTTTGTCCTTGTTTTTCCAGACCTTTGAGGTGTGTTGTTAAATCATTTGTTTGTAGTCTTTCTGATTTTTCAAAGAGAGCAATACATTTCCTTTGTAGGACTGCTTTTACTGTGTCCCAGAGATTTTTGTTATGGTGTGTCTTAATTTTTATTTAAATCCAAGAAATTTTTTATCTGTTCTTGGTTTTTTCCTTGATCCATTCACCACTCAGTGATAAACTGTTTAATCTCTGTGAGTTTATGCCCTTTGTAGAGAGTCTTACTTGCTGTCAATTTTAAGCTTTATTGCATACTAATCAGATAGCATATGTAGTTCTACACAGAAAAAACTATCAGCTGTAAGGCTTTAGAGACAGTACTGGGCATATGATCTCTCTAGTGCAGTCAGAATGATGGTCTCTCTGGTTTAAGCATGCTCCATTTCACTCTGCAACAAACTCACATGTTCTACACAATGCTATGTGGTTTTTATCTGAATTCATTAAATGAATCTTTCAAGGGTCATGGAGCTAAGGAGAGTCGAGCATGGAATGCTGATCTAACACAATTAATAAATCAATAAATGAAAGTATGAAGGATGAAGAACCTGATAAAATAAAAATAAAGTTAATATTTTAAATTCTATGTGATCTAAGTGTATATGTGTGCCATCTTAGATTTCTTTTATATTATTATTTCAGCTTTGGATAGAAGAACAAGCTGACTTCCAGGTTATCACATTTTATCCTTTATTCTGTTTTTATGCCCAGCCATAGGTTTTTAATAAAAAGAAAGTAGGTAGGAACTATTCATATTCCCTTTTCATATAATATGACTGCCCTGATTCCTGAGAATTGATTTTTTTCAGCATAAAATGGGGAAAAATGTACTGATGCATGAAGTTATTATTTTACTGAAATTAATCTATTTCACACTCAGGTGTGATAACATGGGTGGGAGAAAGGCGGCGTAGACTGGCTTTCTTTTCCCCCTAATGAAAACAGGATGGGCTAAAAAGGAACTGGAATTAGCAATGTAAAAATAATAAAAACCCCAGGCAATACTATAGCAAGTGAACTTTAGGAACGACGTGATAAGAACTTGTAGTTTTCTTCAGCTCCAGTTATAAACTAAGGAGATAAACAGCATGGAACATTAAGAGCTCTTTGCTGGGAAGCACAGACTCCACACTCAGGACCCTCCACTATTAGACCATCTCTCTTTTAACTTGCAAAGTTCCTTCCTACTTGACCAACTTGTAAACAGATCCATTTTCCTCTACCAACTGATTTCATAATTTCTTTTAAGATGCTGGTTTATGAACCTAAATGTCCTAGTTCACCCAAGTGTGAAGCGAGGGTTTTATAGGAGAAGGAAAGGTGCTAGCTTCAACTGCCGTGGAAGCACTTGGGGCCTGTCCAAATCAAGTGTGGCTCTGTGAGACAGGTATAAGTGCAGACTTCATTGTGAAACCTGAAACCTTGCCAGAGGAGCCTTGAAATATCTTCATTGTTTCTTTGACAAGTCTCCATTTTTCATTTTACCATGTGCAATTTTTAGGCTTTTCTGATATCTCTTAGTGTAATTTTCCATGTCCTAATGATCCATCCCATTGTGCAGAAACACATTCTCTTGGCTTTGAAATGGACAGTGACAAAAAATTAACAAGTAGTAGCAACTACAAGTAAAAGATCTGTATTTGGAAAATTCAGCATGATAGTAACATTGTTCGCGAGTCTTTCAAAAAAGTCTCTAAATCCAATTTCATCTCCTTAGGGGCAGCCTCAAGCACGTCTACCCATTGATACGGTGTTAGAGTCTTTGCATAAGAAATAGGTGGCTGGGGAGTTTCAAAGCCACCATTAAAATTTTTCCACTTTCTAATTTGAATTTCTGCAAACATCATTTTGTTTCTCTAGAGGACAACTAAACACCAGGGAAAGTACTATTTAAATATTTTCTTTCACCCAACATTATAATTTTATATGGTAAACATTTGGTTCCATTTTAATGAAAATAGATCATATTTACACAAGTTAAGTGGTATGGTTTGAACATGAAATGCCCCCCTTCATGGAACTGTGGTGGAGCCCTTGGTCCCCAACTGGTGGTGATGTTGGGGAAATTGTGCAAGTTTTAGAAGATGGAGACTTAGTGAAGGAAGTGGGTTACTGGGAGAAGTCTTTGATATGTAAACTGGTGGTGATGTTGGGGAAATTGTGCAAGTTTTAGAAGATAGAGATTTAGTGAAGGAAGTGGGTTACTGGGAGAAGTCTTTGATATGTATAACCAGGCCCTAACTGCCATCCTATCTCTGTTTCCTGCTCCTCTTGAGACAGCCTTGAACAACAGGTAATTAAGGCATAGTCATGGAGATGAAGGAGAGAATCCAAAATCTGATCTGTTTTTACTGCTGAGAAAGGCGGAGACTTTAGACACCACTAATAAGGCCAAATGGTCCCCCAAGACAATATATGATTTCCAAAAGGTATCTTGTCTAAAGCAATGACCAACCTGTACTCACTTAGGACTAGCTGATGTGTTCCCAGAGACACTTAGTCGTGGATGTCAAGGACAGCAATTAGACTGAGCTTATTTGAGGCTAAAATAATGCACAGGCTTAAGTCGCCAGCATGTTCTTCCCCTAAACAATGGCTTTCACAAGTCTACCTCATGATTTTATTTACTGGGAAAACTTCTTTAATTTTTCACCTTGTTACAAACTCCACTCTTTAGTTAGAAAGAGGCAGGAGAGCGTCTTCACGACCCTTAGAGATGTAAGGAGAGCCAACAGAATTTCGTCACAAACCCACTGTAAGGAGCCCGGGCAGCTCACCCTTCACAAGCCCACAGCTGTCCTTTGCAGCGTACTTTACTTTCCTTGGAACACTTTTCTTTCTGCTGCTTTTAAAGAATCCAACTGTCCTTCATATTTTTCTCACCCTAAGATTCTTCATTAAGGCACAGAGTTTCAGTTTTACCCGGGGTGAAAGCCTCTGAAAAGAACCTCTCCCCGCAGCGGTTCAGGCGCTGTGGAGCTGTGTCTTCTTCATTGCTCCTGATACACGTGATGATCTGTAATTTGAGACAATCCAGGATCACCTGAGAAGGGAGTCTGGGGGGGGGGACAAGGGAGGTTCCCTACATCAGGTTGGCCTATGTGGGGGAGGGGAGTAGGGGGAGGGGGGAGGGCCGTTATTTTGGTTATGTTAATTGAAGTAGGAATGGTCGCTCACCAGTCCCTGCTCAGGGAATTTTGTGTACAAGTAGAGGGAGCTAGCAGACACTATCATGACAATTTAATACTCTTGGCCCTTGGCTATAGACACCATGTAATTCCTACCACTGCCAGTCTGTGATGAACTATAACTTAGAATCATGAGCTTTATAAATCCTTTATTCCTTTAACGTGTAAGCTGAAGAAAATCTTTCCCTCTTTAAGTCCCTCCAGCCAGGAATTTCATCACAACAACGGGCAAAATCTCTAATATATTAAATCAGTTATTTGAAGTTCTCTAACTCATATGTGAGAAGGGAAGGATTTAATCTGTATTACATGCAATACAATTTAGTTCAGAGAGATGGCAATGGAAAAGAAAGGGAAACCTTTCATTGTTTTAGGCTGAGAATAAACTCACCGCTCAAGAAAACCTTGTCACTATAGGGACACAAATTCTTGTTTTATATCACAGGAAACTTTTGATATTTATGTTCATTTTTTTAAAGCAAAGCTTATAAATGATTCCCTTATCCTAGCCAGTTTGATGGTACATCTTCTACAAACCTGTATCTTTATAATTCAGTTCTCTACCCTTTGCCTTTCTGCTTTCTTAGTGTGAAACAACCTGCCTCCCTACTCTAGAACGAGAAAACCTTTTCCTCTTAACAAAATAAAATAGAATGAAACACTACAAAAATAAAGGGTTAATTATAGATTTTTTTTTCTTATCACAAAGACAGTTTTCTTATTCAGTGGCATATAGTGGCTTTTCTTTTGTTATTTCTAGTAATCTCAATCATGAATATTGGCCAGAATTTTAAAATTTTAATTCCCAATGATATGAGGATGTTAAATGGTGAAAGAAATTTTCACTTTGAGATTTGTGTTGGTTGCTGCTAAAACCAATTACTTAAAAGTGTATTGAAAATGCCCAGCTGAAGCAAGTTTCTCAAACTTTAATGTGCAGGGATACTCTAGAGAATATTAGTAAAATTCAGAGATGAATTCATGTGGGGCCAGTCAGTGTAGCGCAAGACTAGTACCAAGAAACTTCAACTAACAGCAAGGCTGTTGATCTGCATGTCAGTGATTCTTGGCTGTGTGTATGATAGCATGAGAAGTTTGAGAATGTTGGGGTGCGGATGCTACCTTGGATATTTGGATTCTATTGGTCTGGAAGTAGTGCGGCACCAGAGTCTTTATAATATATGGTCAAGAATCATTGAGCCAAAATCAAAGGACAGAGAATAAAGACAACAGTTGGGTGTCTGTCCCTTTTGGCGTACATGGGAGACATTTGAGATGGCTAGAACTTTAAAAGTAATAATTTCACTCAGAGATATATTCAAACCAATTACTTCCTCAGCCAACATCTCTCTAGGTGACACTAATCCCCCTATATAATTCAACATCTTAGAGGGGGTAGATATTGCTATTCCTGCATGCAGATGAGGAAATACAGTTTAAACAGTACTTCATAGCAATTAAATTAAGCAGCAGGAAACACAACCAGAGCCTTATGTGGTTACTTACCGTGCTACTCTGGACAATAGTTAGTCCACTATGTTACAGGAGAGAAAATGGCCAATTGATGGGGATAATTGATGAGCTCTAGCTAGGAATTCAAACACTCCACAGACTCTAATACCAGTCAAGCAACTGTGACAAAGTGAGGAATCTTACATATCAAGCACCTCTTACAATGCATATGCTGTCCCCCTGTGTAGAGTATGTGTTTAGCCTCTCTCCAGACCCAGCTAGTCTGCCTACCCTCTTCTCATTAGCATGGCTAGAGCCACTTGTTCCTAGCTGTTAGGGAGAGAGTCTCTTCTAAGATGCATTTGAGTAAGAACAGGGTACAATCTTCTGTCGGTGTCCCATTGCTCCTCTAAGCTTTAGCACCTGCTCTCTGAAAGGTATCTGCTTTGGGGCTCAAGGGGGACTCTGAGGTGGAGTGTCCTTTTTAGTTAGCAATTTATTAGAAGAGTCATTAAATATCCTAAGAAGTTAGACAACAGTTTTTTGTGAGGGCACTTAGTGGGGAGTTTAGGCCCATGTGGCAAAGTAGGGTCCCATCTTATAGATGACAGAGATGAGTGGAGAGGTTCTATGCCACATGCTGACTTGTTATCTAAAGTAAGGGTTTTTGTTCTGTTTTGTTTTACTAATTACTGGGTAGTAGAGAAAAGGAAGGAGGTTTTGCATTCTGAAGAAGAAATGTATCACCTTGAAGATGTGGAGATGTTGGGAGGAGGACCCATTTAAATAATGTGCACCCATCAGTAGTGTGTTTTACCAGTAGCCCCTGACAACTTCGAGTCTGGTAGCCTGGGACCTGTACATAGAACCAGCTGTGATGTAAGGGAGAGACTCAGGTGCAGATGGAGAAACGTGTGCTGTGTCTGGTCTGTGTTCTAACAATACTTTCTCCCTTCCTATAGCTTGTCAGTGTGCTGTTGGTGGTCCGTACTACTTGGCTCTGGTAAGAGAGGTGAAAGGAAGGGGCCCCATCTTCCCACAACAGGCCCTATGTTTGCTCCCTTTCCATTAGTTTCCAGAGTACCACTGTTCATAAAACAGATTTCATCATGTATATTGACAAAAAGCCTAAAGAAAAGACAACAGAGAAGAAAAACTGCTAACTTTATCTTATGTGTGAGGATTATATAAAGTAGGAAATCAAGCAGGTTGAACAATATGATGTGACCACTCAGCTCAGGCCCTACTCCTTGCTATAAGGTTGTCCCTGTTGTAATGATCATACTACCGATCAGGAGAATGAGGGTGGCGAGATGTGCCCCAAAGTTTGTTTTGTTTTGTTTTTATGATATAAGATTCTGCAGATCAAACCCAATTAAGGGAATGTGAGGCAGAATTCAACTAATAGCAAAATGGAAAATTATAGAATAAACTGGTAGAAAATAATATTTTTTAAATCATTTCCTCCTCAGGACCAGCAATTGTGCACTTATGACAAAGTCTTTGTAATTAGGCTGCAGAGGTAACTGTGTGCCCTTTGAATTTTAACACCAGGATTCAGCATGCCTGTGTCTGTGAAGAGAATATAGCAAACATGACCTTAAAGAGAGCATGAACTTATGAGAGCGGGATGGAGGAGGCTTCTGAAACAGTGCATGAAAGATATTCTACAAATACACTCAATATCTCCTCATCAGGCATATATAATAATTATGGCAATGTTCAAGGTTTTATTATGTGATACCCATCTGTAAAGGAACAGGATGTAACTCTTATTTTAAATTCTTTTCAGCCAAGACACTTTATGCCTTTATGCATTACACTTCCTTGACAGTGGTTTTCCCGCAGAGGATTCTTGTCATCTGGACAGGCACAGGTCATAAAGGCTTCTTCACATGATGTCAGTATAAAGTGATTATTGTAAGTGCTACCTCAAGTGGCTTATCCAAAGACATTCAGGAACCGACTCGTCACAAACACTACTTAGACACCAATAATGGGCACTTCTGGATATTTATCTTTTCTCTGTTAATTCTCTCTTTTTTTTTAATGGACCTATAAGAGAAAATGTCTGCTCTGTAAGAAAAGTTTTAGTTTGTTTGTTTTACTCACAGTCCTCCCTGGAGCCCAGAGGGATCCTTTAATTCTTCCTCAACACTAGCTTAGAAAGGTATTTCTAAACAGACACATAGAGAGACTGCCGACAGTAGAATTATCATTCTAGAAACCATCTAACACTTCCTGGCTTTTTTTTTTTTCTAACCGTGAAGCTTTTGTGTTTAAAAAAAAAAAAAGATGTACTTTCTTTTATCCTCTAAGATTGAGCTTTGGAGAAATGCATTAATTAGACCATGTAGAACAGACATCGATGCTTTTGATTTCTCTCTGTGGCATGAGAAGACTGCATAGGATTTGTTTAATTTCAGTAGATATTATGCTTCTAGTGGGAACAAAAATTTCAGTCTTTGTTTTCAATTTCAAATGAAAATTTTATTTTCTCTTTTAAGAAACTTTCATCCATTTTTTTCTCTTTTCTTATCTTTTTTGTTAAAATAAGGATTGGGCTTCTTTCCTGCATAAGAAAAAATCAACCCAATACAATTATTTACCAAGATAAGCATATAATTCTAAATATCCCCTTCTGAGAAACATGTCAACAGAAATGTCAGCTTCCTGAGACTTTAAAGCTCTTCGGTGGTCAGTGGTAAAGAGAAGGTCTCCAAACTCCCACAAACACGGGTTGCAAATGAGAGGATGCAAACATCTAACACCACAGGCCTGCCCGAGGTTCCTGCCCCTCCCCAAGGCCGCTGGCATCCCCTCAGTCCTCCCGGGCACTCTCAGTTGTTCTGAGAGCTATGTCTCCTGCAAGAGCCTTTGGCTGTATTCTTCTCAAAGCAAAAGTGGGAAAGAGACCATTCCCATTCCCTCACCCTCTTCCAAGTCAGCTCTCTTCTGTTTAATTACTTGATCTCCTGAACACTGCTTGGTACTGATGGAACGCATTGGTTGTAGCTCCCCTCCCTTCCCTTCCCCTCCCTTCCCCTCCCCTCCCTCTCCTCTCCTCCCTTTTTCCTCTCCTCTCTCCCCACCCCTCCCCTTCCCTCTTCTCTCCTCCCCTCTCCTGTGAAATTATAGCTTACCTTGCTCAGCCAGAGAGGAAGGTTTGCTCAGAGAGCCTGTCTCCCAAGATTGTCCATCTTGCCTGAAGCAAACTATTTCAGGAAGGAGAGACTGCAACTGTGATCTGCATAGTTGCTTCAACCTACTCTCAAACCCCTCACCTGCTCCTATAAGAGCCCCTTGAAGACCCCTCCATTCCCAAGGGAGAGAGTTACCCCTTGCTGTGTGTGCTGATAGAAGCCTCATCTGCTGAGGTCAGATGAGGTCCAACAGGTAACCCATATGTAATGAGATCCCCCACTTAGCTCCTCAAGGATTCTTCTCTTTCTTGCTCCCTACATGGGACTGAGAAACAAATATTGTTTTTATGCTTTAACCAGTTTTACGGTTACCAGTGACTGTCAGACAAAAAAATCTTCTAAAAAAACAACAGGAAGGAAATAGTAAAGCTGCTTAGCATTTTTCCATTAATCAAATTAATTATTCACCATTCACATTGCATCCCAGCCCTGCTCCTGTCCTCCCAGTCCCATGCTCACAACCCTCTCCCCCACTACCTTCTCTTCAGAGATAGAGAAGCCCCTCCCCCCACAGCACATCAAGTCACAGCGGGATTATTTGCTTAGTATTTTTAAAGAAAAATAATAATAATTACAGAAAATATTCTTAAGATAATGGAAATCCAAGACAAAAATTGCCCAATCATCTCCAGTTAAAACATTGTCTTTTCCCAGATTACTGTCCAGTGCCTTTCTTCATGCTTCTGTAATGTATAATTAAACATGTGAAGAAATGAGAACAGAAGACATTTCCAGGATCCAGATGTAGTCTAGAGTTTTAGTGAGGGTTTCTGTTGCTGTAAAGAGACACCGTGGCCAATGCAACTCTTATAAAGGAGAATGTCCATTATCGTCATGGTGGGAAGTATGACAGCATGCAGGCAGATGTGGTGCTGGAGAAGGAGCTGAGATTTTCCATTTTCTTGATTTGCAAGCAGTAGGGAGAGAACTAGTTTGAGCTTCTAAGACTTCCAAGTCCACTCCCATAGTGGCATAATTCTTTCAACAAGGCCATATCTACTCCCACAAGGCCACACCTGCCAACAGTGTCACCCTCTATGGACCTATGGGGACCATTTTTATTCAGACAAACCAACCACCACATATGGGTATTGATCTTTTTGTAAATATAATTTTTATTTATTTTTTTACATAAATGATTTTTTATTTTATATATTCTTTATTTACATTCCAAATGATTTCACCCCTCCCCGAAAGTCCCATAAGCCCTCTTCCCTCCCCCTGTTCCCCATTTGCCTAAGAATTTCATGAATTCATGGTTTTTGATTGCTGAGTAAATATACATGGAAAATATCTCTGATAAAATTGAAGAAATATGTAGAAAAACACGTTAAGATTGACTATTTCATGGCAAAGTGATACAGATAAAATGGTAGGCATAAAAATATTCCTAAGTTGATTGAAAGTGGAATTATAAACATTTTCTGATAAAATTGAAGATCTACCAGGAAAATATTTCTGACAAAACTCAAGAAATATATGGAAAAACACATTAAAACTGACTATTTCATGAAAAATTATACAGATAAGATGGTAGGCATAAAAATATTCCTAAATTGATTGAAAGTAGAATTAAAAACATTTTCTGATAAAATTGAAGATTTACATAGAAACTATCTCTGATAAAATTGAAGAAATTTATGCAGATAAATTGATAGGAATAAAAATATTCCTAAGTTGATTGAAAGTAGAATTATAACCATTTTCTGATAAAATTGAAGATCTACAAGGAAAATATTTCTGATAAAATTCAAGAAATATATAGAAAAATATGTTAAAACTATTTCATAGAAAATTATACAGATAAAATGGAAGGTATAAAAATGTTCCTAAGTTGATTGAAAGTAAAATTATAGACATTGTCTGATAAAATTGAAGATTTACATGGAAAATATTTCTGATAAAATTGAAGAAAAATATAGAAAAACATTAAAATTGAAGATTATCATGAACAATTATACCAACAAAATGGTAGGCATAACAGTATTCCTAAATTGATTGAAAGTGGAATTATAAACATTTTCTGACAAAACTGAACATTTACATGGAAAATATTTTTGATAAAATTGAAGAAATATATAGAAAAACATGTTAAAAATTAAAGATTATCATGGAAAATACTACAGTTAAAATGGTATACATAAAAAACATTACTAAATTAAAAGAGGAATCACAAACATTTTCTGATAAAATTGAAGATTCACATGAAAAATATTTCTGTTAGACCATGTTTTTGGTTGGGGAATTGAGTTCATTGATGTTATAAGATATTAAGGAATAGTGATTGTTGCTTCCTGTTATTTTTGGTGTTCTTTTTATGTTTGTGTGGTTACTTTCTTTTGGGTTTGTTGGAAAAAGATTACTTTCTTGCTTTTTCTAGGGTGTAGCTTCCCTCCTCATGTTGGCGTTTTCCATCTATTATCCTTTGTAGGGCTGGATTTGTGGAAAGATATTTTGTAAATTTGGTTTTATCATGGAATATCTTGGTTTCTCTATCTATGGTAATTGAGAGTTTTGCTGGGTATAGTAGTTTGGGCTGGCATTTGTGTTCTCTTAGGGTCTGTATGAGATCTGCCCAGGATCTTCTAGTTTTCATCATCTCAGGTGAGAAGTCTGGTGTAATTCTGATAGGCCTGCCTTTATAGGTTACTTGCCCTTTTTCCCTTACTGCTTTTAATATTCTTTATTTGTTTAGTGCATTTGGTGTTTTGATTATTATGTGCTGGGAGGATTTTCTGGTCTGGTCCAGTCTGTTTGGAGTTCTGTAGGCTTCTTGTATGTTCATGGACATCTCTTTCTTTAGGTTAGGAAAGTTTTCTTCTATAATTTTGTTGAAGATATTTACTGGCCCTTTAAGTTGGAAATCTTCCCTCTCTTCTATACCTATAATCCTTAGGTTTGGTCTTCTCATTGTGTCCTGGATTTCCTGGATGTTTTGGCTCAGGGGCTTTTTGCATTTTGCATTTTTTTTAACTGTTGTGTCAATGTTTTCTATGGTATCTTCAGTCCCCGAGATTCTTCTATCTCTTGCATTCTGTTGTAGATGCTTGCATCTATGACTCCTGAATTCTTTCCAAGATTTTCTATCTCCAGAGATGTCTCACTTTGTGATTTCTTTATTGTTTCTACTTCCATTTTTAGATCCTAGATGGTTTTGTTCAGTTCCTTCACTTGTTTGTTTGTGTTCTCCTGTAATTCCTTAAGGGTTTTTTGTGTTTCCTCTTTAAGGGCCTCTACCTATTCACCCATGCTCTCCTATATTTCTTTCAGGGATTTTTGTGTTTCTTCTTTAAGGACTTTTACCATTTGACCCATGTTCTCCTGTATTTTCTTAAGGGAGTTATTTATGTCCTTCTTGATGTCCTCTAACAGCATTGTGAGATGAGATTATAAATCCAACTCTTGCCTTTCCGGTGTGTTGGGGTATCTGGGACTTGCTGTGGTGGGAGAACTGTGTTCTGATGTTGCCAAGTAGCCCTGGTTTCTGTTGGTAGGGTTCTTGTGCTTGTCTTTCACCATCTGGTTATCTCTGGTGTTAGTTGGTCTTGTTGTCTCTGGCTGGAGCTTGCCCCTCCTGTGGGCCTGTAAGCCTGTGTCTGTACTCCTGGGAGGCCAACTCTCTTCTGGCAGGGTCTGTGCACAGAAGGCTGTGGAGCTTTCTGGTTCCCTGCTACAGATGGTGGCCAGAAGGGAAGACTCCTGTCCCAGCTGCTCCACTGATCGTATGCCTTGTGCGCTCCTAGCTGTACCCCTCCAGAGATAAGGTGGAAATCTCACCTCTATACTCAGAAGTGAAATCACTGCTGGGAGATCACTCTCTCCTGGCAGGCTAAGCTCAGAAGGCTTTGGAGCTTCCTGGTTCCCTGCTGCAGAGCCTGTGTCTGTACTCCTGGGAGGCCAACTCTCTTCTGGCAGGGTCTGTGCACAGAAGGCTGTGGAGCTGTCTGGTTCCCTGCTGCAGATGTAAATATAATTTTTAAATCAATAAAACTTTTGTCTACCAAATTCTATCTTGTAAGGCATGATTTAAATATGTATATACTTGAATATATGTATATTCTAATTATGTCTTAGGAGACAGTATTCAAATATGTATTTAGATAGTTAGACAGACAGATAGATATGCACTCTACAGTCTTGGCTGTCCTAGAACTTATTGTATATCCCAGAATGGCTTCAAAATTTGTGACAGTCTTCCAGCTCTTCCTCCTGAATATTTAGATTACAAGTGTGAGCCACTATATCCTGCTTATATAGATTTTTTTTTCACAAAATAGTCAGCAGTTATTTAGTGGGTTTATTATGAATGGAATTTTCAGTTTCAAGGTTTTTTTCCCCCACAGGCTACCCTAAATACCTGCTTGTTAACATGACCTGATCCTTTGTCACTATCCCTGTATAAACATTGTCCACCACTGCTTCCCAGCAAAGATCATGAAGACATTGCGTGCCTTTGACTGTTGGCAGGTACCTGTTGTCAGTCTGAGCGGCTTCCCCAAACCCTGGTTCATCCTTGTATGTAACGGCTACTCTTGATTAAGCGCCATGCTGTCTTCCTGTGTTATGGTCTGCTTTGAGCTTCAGGACACATCTTCTAAGGCTGTTTCCCTGTGTTTCTTCCTCTGTGTCCCTTTCACCATGGCTTTTATGCTGGCTTCTATCCCTGTGCTCACTTTAGTAATTAACTGATTTATTCATGCCACATTTTGTTATGATCTCTGATTCTTTGAGATTAAATTCAAGTCTCAAACTACTTTGGTTTGATTTAGTTTGTTTTGTCTTGTTTTGTTTTTCTGGAAGGAAAGGAGAATTCAAATGAAGCAGTTTCTTTGTTCCTTTAACTGATGTTAGAATATACATGGGCAGATCTCTATGGTAAAAGACGCTTTCTGATTTCTCTGAAGGCACCCACTGTGGTAGCTGGGCTTGGGTCACAAGGATACTTGCAGTTTGAATACAATTTATTTACTGGGATTGGGATGGGTGTGTGGGTTGTTTTCAAGTAACCACAGCAGACAGCAGACAGCTAGAGTCTGGGAGTTAGGGAGCTCTCAATGAAGAGAGCTCAGCTCAGCTCAGCTCAGGGAAAGAAGAGCCTGAGATGGGAGGGACCTGCAGATGGAGGGTTATCAACAGCAACAGGGATCTGTGTATTATATCTCACCCACAATTCCTAGTGCAGGAGCTCTACAAATGTGGTGTTTGAAGCAAAAACTGTCACAGACTGATTTAAGCCTGTTGCATCTTTGTCTCAATAGTATGTGTCCTAGTTAGGGTTTTACTGCTGTGAACAGACACCATGACCAAGGCTACTCCTATAATGACAACATTTAATTGGGGCTGGCTTACAGGTTCAGAGGTTTAGCCCATTATCATCAAGGCAGGAGCATGGCAGCATCCAGGCAGGCATGGTGCAGGAGGAGCTGAGAGTTCTACATCTTCATCTGAAGGCTGCTAGCAGAATACTGGCTTTCAGGAAGCTAGGGCGAGAGTCTTAAGCCCATGCCCACAGTGACATACCTACTCCAACAAGGCCACACCTCCTAATAGTGCCACTCCCTAGGTCAAGCATATACAAACCATCACAGTATGATTATTGATTTTTTTTTTCAGTAGACATATTGACATGTTCAGAAAAGAGCAAATCTTGGTGGCACTCACAGAGTCCTGGTGTTTTATATTTTTAAATTCAAACATTTCAACAAGGCCATACCTACTCCCACAAGGCCACACCTGCCAACTGTGTCACTCTCTGTGGACCTATGGGGACCATTTTTATTCACACCACCAACCACCACATCTGGGTATTAATTTTTTTGTAAATATAATTTTTAAATGAATAAAACTTTTGTCTACCAAATTCTATCTTGTTTTATTTATCATGAATCTGAATTCAAACCCATGTCTTCCAAAGTTTGGGAACCTATGTGATGTTTTGGGAAGAGGTATGTTCTTGAGGGACAGACAGCACGAAGACTTGTGATGGTTATGGCAAACTATCTCCACACCGCCCTTCCCAAATCCATCCTGTTTATAAGGAAGTAGAAAGCTATAAAGTGTACACTCTAGACAGTGATGAACTCCTCCTATCATGGCTGCCGCATACAGTGTATCCAAAACATTCCAGCAATCTGTTGACTCTGCAGCCGGCACAATGCAGTAGCACAGCTTGTCACTCACAAAGTTACGGCTACACTGATATCAACAAAGTTGTCTAGCTGCCAGTATAAAAGAGCAGAAGCATAGGTATTTGTAGTGCATAACACTTGACAATATGTATTTCTGGCTTATGTATTTACTATACTTTTTGTAAGTATTTTTACAGTGTATTTACGTTACAAGAAATGTTTGTGGTGAACCAGCATGCCCTGTCACCCTGCTGCTGCCCTATACGCCTGTTTATCACACCTCCTGATTGCATCAAAAGGCCTTCTCCAAGGGGGTCTAAACCATGGGGGGTTGTGCAATTGACTCTATAGAGGCCTCGAGATGAAGCTACCTGGCAGTACTGCTCTCAGAACACATCCAGTCATAAATAATGCACGGCTGAATATTCTACGCTTATATCAACTGACACTGCCTCTCCTCCCATTACTGAAGGTTTTGTTTCATTTCATTTTGTTTGGTGGGTAGGGGGATGCTAAGATTGAACTCATTAGGTAGCCCACCTGGGCTGAAACTCATGACTTTCCTGAATGCTGCGATCACAAACATGGGCAACATGCCCAGCTGTCCCTTCCCCTTTGATACAGAATGTGCTACTGGTTGCAGCATTTGTGGTTTTGTCTATAGCTGTGAGATATCAGCATAGGTCTATGTCTGAGCTACGAAATAACTGGGTGGCATCCAGGATGGACACAGCAATGGCGACCACCACAGGGAAAGGTCTGCCTTGTGGAAAGGGAGGAGCCTGTTGCCATGTGAGGGAGGAGCCTGTTGCTATGTGGATAAGGCACAGCTCCATCACAGGAGGATAGAACATACTGGTTTTGACGGTATTTACATGTTGGTAAAGTGTGCCTGTGTGTTAAGTAGCTAATGTAATACAAATTGTCTCTGTCTAATCTGCGATCCTTGCTTAGCATCCCCCCCCCAACACACACACAATAATAAAACTACATCTCCCATTCTTTCCTACGACCAGGAGTTCAAATTTGATTTTGGATTTACTAATTGGATGTTCTGTAAGAACTGGAAATTGGAAGTGCGGTGGAGGCAATCCGGTTGTTGCTGCTGCTGTGTGGTTTTGATCTCAGTATGGCGGCGGCAGCTTCCTGACTGGTGGCACTTTCTCTCTCAGCCACCTGACCAGGTTCTGAAGTTGGCAGAGGAGCTTCAAGATTTGACAAACGGTTTTCTAATTGTGAGAGAGTGTTTCTCTGTTTCTTTGAAAGTTCATCCTCAAGATGGTTCTTAACTGTTGCAGTTGTCAAAAAAAGAAGAGAGAAAGAAAAAAAGAAAGAAAGGAGAAAAAAGAAACAAAAAGAAAAAATACAGTTCTCTCCTTAAAAGGATTAAGAGCTAGTTTATTTAAATTTGAGTGACCAATGCCTTGGAACACAGATTTAGGTTACCCAAAAAATTCCACGTTCCAATGTAGAAGCATTTTCACAAAGTGTTACAGTTTTACAGAATGAAGAAAGTCATAAATCAAGACATTTTTCAAATACATTAGTGGAAACATTAGCTGGTAAGTAGATGATAACCAGGCTACAATTCACAGACACAGAAAGGCTAAGTAACAAGGAGGGCTCTGAGGGGGGACGCATGGATGCCACTGGGAAGGAGACAGAATAGATTTTGTGGGTAAACTGGGGACAGGTGGGGATGGGAACAGTAAGGATCAGGTGGGGGTTGGAAGGACAGAGAATGGGGTGAGATGACTGGAACCAGAGGGCATTTCTGGGAGATATGGAAACCTAGTGCAATAGAAACTCGCAGGAATCTACAAGGGTGTGATAGTTTGTATATGCTTGGCCCAAGGAGTGGCACTGTTGGGAGGTGTAACCTTGTTAGAGTAGGGGTAGCCTTGTGGTCAAGGGCTTTAAGACCCTCATTCTAGCTGCCTGGGAGCCAGTATTCTGCTAGTAGCTTTCAGATGAAGATATAGAACTCTCAGGTCCTCCTGCACTGTTTCAGTCTGTATGCTGCCATGTTCCCGCCTTGATAATGGACTGAACCTCTGAACCTATAACCTAGCATAATTAAATGTTGTCTTTTATAAGACTTACCTTGGTCATGGTGTCTGTTCACAACAGTAAAATCCTAACTAAGGCAAAGGGCAATCCTAGTGAAGACACCAAGTAAGAAAGAATACAGTACCTGAACTGGCCATCTTCTGTAACCAGACAAGGTGTCCAGTGGTGAGACTGGGCCATCAACCCAGCCACAATACCTTGACCTAAAATCTATCTTGCCTGTAAGATGTGCTCAGGTGGTGAGGCAGTGCAGAGCTTGTGAGAGTAGCCAACAAAAGATGGATCTAATTTGGGGTCCATCCCAGGAGAGGGATTCCATACCCAACATGGATGACCAGGAATGGGAGGCTAGATAGCCCAGAGACCTAGAAAAGGAAAGGGGGACTCCTAATGATACTTTTCTATACTCATTGGTTGGGTGCCTTGCCCAATTGTTTTCAGAGAGGTCTCTGCCAGCAGCTAATGGAAGCAGATACAGAGCCCCGCAGACAAATATCAGGTGAGAAGAGAGCTCAAATTGGAGATCTCCATGGGACCCCACCCCTTGGAGCTCAGGGAACTCCATGCAAGACAGAGAGGAAGGACTATAGAAACCAGAGGGGTTGAGGACACCACAAGAACATGGCCCACAGAATCAACTAAGCAGAGGCTTTCAAGCCTAAAACGGAGGTAGGCTGGTTCATCAACTACCTCAGGTTCCAACTTTCAATGCAGGAAAAAAAAGTTCTTGGAGTTTCCATGGTAACAAAACAAAAAAGTTATAAATCAGGTCACTTTAAAAATGCAAGAGTGGAGCCGAGTACTATGGAGCAGAATTTAAATCTCAGCACTTGGGAAGCAAAAGAAGGAAGATCTCTGAGTTCAAGGCCATCCTAGTCTACCAAGTAAGTCCCAGAACAGCTGAGACTACATAGAAAAACTCTGTCTCAAAAATCCAATAAATAAATTATTTTGCTTGGAATCTTAAGTAGATCTCTACTGCTGATGGAAATGTTACAGGACTTAATAACATTTTTTATCTGGTAACATGTTTAGTCCATCAACTGGTATAGGATAGGGGTTTATTAGGTTAATACATTCCATAAGTTTTTATATATTTATCAGGATGTTAGTTCTAACACTGAAGTGGACTTTATGAGAGTACTACAGATAGCTTGAGAAACTTCTGATTTATTACATTTTAAACTTTTCCCAGTCATTAAAGTTTTAATCAACCTCTGTAAACAAGCTTCTTTTTTGCATTCTTGTTTGTAGTAATCTGGCCCAGACAAATGTAGGTTCTTTGATTCCAGTCTTAATTGCTAATACTGACTTTTATGTCACACAGCACATATAAATGTGTCTCTATATACTTTCATATATGTGGTTTATAAGATGGATACAAATTAAAGAGGCTACAGAAGAGTTCAAAATGTTTCAGAAGTGGGCTGACAGAAATGTTAATAGAGATTGTATTGATGAACCAACAAACCCAGAACCTCCAACAAAAGCTGTTGTTGTAGAGGGTAAGCTGCAAGGGAGTCAGGTTTGAGGGTGAAGATGTTGCCAACTGCAGAGGCAAAGGAGCAGAAAAGGTCTGGAGCAGGGAACAGCAGATTCAGGCCTAAACTGGATAACCAGTCATCATGCAGTTGACAGCTGTATAGGCTGCATCCAGTCTCAAAGTCCAGGAATAGTCAAGATCCTCTGCCTGTCAGTCCTTCACACACCACATAGACCTGTGGCATCCCACCGCTTGGTATCCTTCATTTGTTCACTCATATATGTGAACTCAACACTTTTACACAAACTAATATATTTAATAGGAACAGTCACATTATCATAATATATATGTGTGTGTGTATATGTATATATGCATATATGTGTATATGTATATATGTATACATGCATATATGTATACATGTATATATGTATACGTGTATATATGCATGCATGTATACATGCATATATGTATGTATATATGCATGTATACACATATATATGTATACATGTATATATGTATACATGTATATATGAATACATGTATATATGTATACATGTATATATGCATGTGTACATGTATATATATGAATGTATAGCTAAAATATTTCCTTGGTGTTACTAGACAAGATTTTGAAATCCTACGTGTTATGTTTCTAAAGAAGCCTCCCCAGAATGGCAGTTCTGGTGACACTGTCCAAGACAGAAGGATTCTGGTTTGTCATACAGAAACCTAAATGCTGGTTTTCATTTACCAGAAAAGCAGATCTCATAAGGTGGGGTTCTGTTTCCCAGGAACCTCCCTTAATCTGCCCCCAAAGGTTAACTACGTCAGGCAAGAGCATCTAGATCTGTCAATCTGAATATCAGCTCAAATATCCACACCCTCCAGACTGTCACATAAAATCTGCTTGCTTTTCTGGCATCTTCCTTCTCTCTGCCTCCTAAGAGATAGCCTCTATGGTTTAATCCTCAATAAACACTTTTTCTACCCACAAAATGGTATACTTTAGTAGTACTCGGGTAGCTTGCTTATGTTAGGTACTTTTATTGCCGTTAGGTCACAAAACAACCCCCAAAATGGCAGTGCTGATGGCAGTGACTCGAATACCACTTGAACTGTGTTCTGCTAGGAAACAGAAACCTAAAGCGTTTCCCAGATTCCCTCAATGGCTGGCTGAATGCTCCCAACCACGCCTGTCTGAAAGGCCCCACACTAACCACCTGTCTGCTACAGCTGTTGAACTGCCTCCCCTGCTACAGACTCAGATAAAACCCAACAAGCTTTTAAGGCTTTGGTTTTCCTCTACTATTATGCAAGGCAGCCTGGTGGGGTTTTTTGTTTTGTTTTGTTTTGTTTTTTTAGATAAACTCCTCTTCCTCTCGACAGACTGTGTTCAGTGATTTCTTGCTGTGCCTACAGTAAAAGGAAAGCTAGCAAACTTTAGAGAAATGTCAAGTATATGATAATATGAACCTGAGAGTTTTGCTGCGTGGATATTTGAAGGGAGTTGAAGAGAACGGAGGAACTGAGTCACTGCGGGAGTTGGCTGTTTTAGGCTTTGCATATCTACGGACTCTAAATCATCTATCCCACGCACCCAAAGGAGTACGTGATCGTCAACACGTTGGGAAATACCACAGAATTTTGTTTAATCACTTGATTTAAATTATACTTTTGCAGTGATTTTAAGCCACAAGTGTGTACCTTGAACCTTGTCTTCCTTTTTCCTGGCCCTCAGACTGGGTGGTGGCTTGCACTGAGAACCTAACTCACCCTTCTAGCTCCTTGCCTGCCCCGCCGGACTCCTCTCACGTCTCTATGCAATAGTGGAGCATCACTAAAAACCATAGATGTTGACATGACTGCATTCGACAGGCTCTACACAAGTATTCTTCACAAACATTTTCTAATTATTTAGCCTGCTTTCAACAAGCCACATGACAAAGTTGAGGATCATAGAGAGCCCACCATTTTCAGTATAATTACTCCTAGTTTTAATAAATTGATACGTGATTTTGTGTGTAGGTAAATAATTGATTTAATGCATAGTTAATCACTTCTTGTCACTTTCCTGCAGGATAATTGACATTATATATATATATAAATATATATATTAATGATACCGTGCATTAACATGTCAGTGTCTCTAGCACTGGAACAACAGCCTTTTCTACTACAAGGTACCTAATCATAATGCCTGATTTTCCTTTGAAACTAAAACTGTTAGGTTTTGCCATGACTGTTGGAGGGTTGTAGGTGATTCATCCCTGACACTATTGCAATTATTATTTTTAATTAATTTACAAAATTAATTTTAAAATGCTACTTTAGGAAATAGTTTTTTTGTATCAACTACCAGTTATCTTTTGTGAAGGGAAAAAAAGACTTGGAACCAACTACAAAGATTGCTTGGACATCCTTTCCACAAGTTGCTGGATCCTCCCGAAGTATTTGTACCTGCCAAACTCTTCAGTTATTTTGTGGCTGCTTGAACTGAAACCACTGATAACTAACAATGCAAATACGTTTGTCTAGAGGCATTCAAACAGATTCTGCCTGATAGAAAAAGTCACAGTGAGTGCAGCTGTAAATTCATTCCATTATTCTGTATAAATCACCAGTTCTCTGATCTGTGAATTGAATGAGCTGTGGTTTGATACTTTTATGTTTTAAGTTTTAAGTATTGTGGCTAAGAAATCAAAGAAACAAAAATGCCTGTAACCTGTAAGCCCCAGCCCAAGGACAGACATTTCCTGAAATACTGGAGCTATTATTTATGGGAGATAACAAGCCACATGTTTTCATGCCCCTAAGCAAGTTTGTTTGACCCATCTGCATGGAATGTGCTTGATCACACGTGGGCAGGAAGTATATGGGGAGGAAATACGTCAGGATGTATGCTTGTCCCTGATTGGATGTAGGAGAGAGGAATGCAGGTAGGAAGTACATCAGGATGCATGATTGCACCTGATTGGAGCTGATGGAAAATGCAATGAATTGTGGATTTTGCCTTTTTAAGCCCTTGCCACCTTGACTTGGGGTCATTTTCTGGAAAACTAGAGATGAAGTTGGCCAGTCCATCAACCTGGCCAGTATTTAATTAATTAAAGCTTGCTTCAAGTTTGGTTTTAAACTGTGGTAGTGGCCTTATTCTCAAATTCTCAACCAGTGGGATTAAAAATATCTATATAAGAATCATAATAGTATTACTTTAAATTTGTTCTTTTAACTCTTTAGTATGAAATTCTGAAAGGAGATAAGGTTATATAATTCTTATAATTATAGTGGATAAGGATTGACCAAGGTGACATGGGAAAAAAAGGGAAGCCAACCTCTACAGAAACAGATTTTCTTTTAATTAAAACAATGTAGTTTAGGGGTATGGTGTTGAATAGGACAGAAAAAGGAATGGGGGGAGGGTGGAAGATTCCATGTGTAACTCTGTCCCCCTAAGAGTCTCCAACTTGTAAACACCAAATGGAGGTTGATAAGTTGTCCTTATCAGGAAGTACCTCTGAAGACCCTGCAGGTGTTACAGCATGTTAACCTTGTAAGACTTCCTCAGCTCTACTGTGACTGTCAGATCATTAACCCTTCAATAGCTGTGAGTGGAAAATTCCTAGAAAGAACTGTATCTTCAGAAACTGCTTGACTGATTAGAACTTCAGTATGGTGACCACAAAGGGACCCAAAGAATCATTTACTTTTTACCAGATGGATCCCTTGAAAGGAAGTCCAGATCATTTGTATATTTCCTCTTCTTCCTCTTCTCTTCCTCCTCTTCTTCCTCCGTGTGTGTGTGTGTGTGTGTGTGTGTGTGTGTGTGTGTGTGTGCCAGAGAGCAACAACATGTCTTCCTTTATTGCTTTCTGTCTTTGATCTTGTTGCTGTTGTTTTAATATAAAGTCTCTCACTGGAAGATGCTGTTTGGCTAGGCTGGCTGTTCAGCCAGTGAGGCTCAGGCTTAGATTGTCTCTGCTTCCCAGGCTCTGGGTAACAGATGCATGCTGCTACACCCAGATTTTTACATAGGTACTAAGGATCTGAAATCAGAGCCTCCTGCTTGCGCTGCAAGTACTTTGCCACTGGACCCTTTTCTGAGGCCTGTATTTCTTTATTCTTAAACACTTGCCTTATGTTTGATACAGTGTTTCTTAAGTGTATATGTATGTTTTCTTTCTTCTGTGTCATAAGGCTATAGCACATCATAAATGTATCTAACATAAATAAAATCTGTAAATAGGACAAATGCAAAAATATCAAGTGCAGTGAAAGAGCCATACAAATGAAGGCACAAAACCCAGGTCTTTGACTTAGCATGATGCCTATAACTTTGTTCTGCGTGATACTTGATTTTCATCATTAAAGTAATGTTGGTGGGGTGGCATAGAGTTTTTTCCAGACTCATCAAATTACATCTGTATGATCCTGATTCACCTGGTAAGTTAGAGAACTGGGCTAGAACCTTTAACTATTATCCTGTATCTAAAGGAACATTGAATTTGTTTTTGATTAGGTAATTGTTATAGCACTCTTTCTTGTGGTCATATCAATTCATTTTTGTTCTAATTCCATGTGAGATCTTGGTAACTCTGGGGCAATTAGGAATATCCATGGGAAATTCTCTGGCCTTGCTATACCACTAGCTAAATAAGCCTTGTAAAATGGATGATAATGTGTCAATATACTAAACAAAGCCTTTTAGTTCAAATCTCTTCAGCTTTTATTTCTCCCTTTTCTATTATAAGGGCCCATGATTCACCAAAGAGTGAAACCTCAGACACAAATAATATGTAAATGCAAAGAGTGTTTTATTTTGCAGAAATTTAGCATGCTGTGATCTCCCATTACCAAGACAGAGAGAGAACCAAATGAGCTCACAGGCCTGATTTAAAGCACATTAGGGGATTCTGGGGTAGGTGACCTTTATCTTACTCCATCTCTACAGATATCAAATTACTAGGATGTAGGGGTTAGAAACTTGCTACGGAGGTCTAGAAACTGTTGCTGAGGAAGTCTGGAAACTGCTGCTGACCCATAGTCCTTGCCTCAGGCCAGGTGGTGGAACAGCTTCTGAGGGCAGGATAGTTTCTGACTAGCTGCCTGAAGCCTGTTTTTTTTTTTCAGTAAATGACTTCCCTGGGCTTGCCTGGACTTGCCCAGTTCTTAGGCCCAGTCTCCTGGACTGCCAATTTGAAGACTGTCATGGAGTCATCCTGTCTCACTATAATTGCAAAAATGTATACTTAGAGGAACATCTAAACCAAAGATATTCTAGAAATGTGCATATATGTTTGTATAGATCTCAAATATATGAGCTTAAAAATGTATTTTTTAAAATCATGCAGTTGGTAGTCTGCAGCTGATTTCTGGCAGTGTCTAGCAGCCTAGTATACCTCTGTTGAGACAGATCTAGACCAGGGACAGAAGTTAAAGAACAAAAAGGACAAACATATTTGGTTTCCCCTCAGGAGTAGGCAGAAGGCAGGGAACCTTAGCGCTTGACTGACAGGAGTACTTATCTGGAGTCTGTTTGGCTTGTGAGAGGTGACTAGTTTTATGACTTCTTCAAAATTCCCTGAGGCTTATCTTATCATTGTTTCTAACTTGTATTGAAATTTATATTGAAGGGGGAAAAAGCATCTAACAGGTATCTGTAAAACAGTTGAAGTAGACTCCTGCCTTTGGGTTTTATCGCAAAAGCTATGGCTTTGGATTAAAAACACAAGAGGTTGTGACTAAAAATAGTAGCCAGTGCTTTACCAGCTTGTCAGAGCTTTATTGATTAATGCTAAACTTTGAATTTTTGAAATCTGAGAATAACAATAATATAAGGTAATTTGTATTTATATCCCTTAAATTAATTTTTAGATACTCATCTTATTTTGACTTTTATATCTGCAGATGTTAGTCTATAAGTTAAATTATTTGTAGGCTTTTATAATTTATACAAACCTTAAACTTTTTTAATCTGACTATTTACCATATAAGTGGTTGATTACTGAGAGCAGCTGTAAAGCAAATTCCTTTAAATAGGGAATCATAAAAATTATGTTGAAACCTGTTTTGTGAATTTATGTCTATCAGTCAGCCAACTAGGTAAACTGTCTTTCTTTCCCAGGAGGAGACCTAGCAGCTCTAGGAAAGAGAAGCCTGAAGTCTGATTTAAATGAACTGACAAGGCAGCTGCAGCCTTGGAGAAGGAGTCCGTACACTTGTTGTTCTTAAACTAACAAAGCAACAGTTAGTCTAGCCCTCAAAACCATCAGAGATCAGGGAAGGGTAAGTTATAGCAGGAAGTATAATTCAAATGGTCCATGTACCAATTAAAATGACAGAGACTTTCTGCTCTCTGTGCAGTTACCCTAGGCTACAGTCTTCTCTTGCTTTGTCAGGGCAGTGGCCGTAGGTCTTACACTGTAGCATAGGGCAGCATTAAGTCTTCAGTTGCTTCGTAGGACAGCATAGACCTTAGGCTTACAGGCACAGAAGGTCTGAGAAATTTTCCTGTGGAGAAAGACCTTGGAGAAACTGAACATTGAAGAGGCAGAGTGTGGCAGTCAACCAATAGTGTTCAAAGTTTGGGCAGGTGAATCACCCTTGTGACATTTGAGGCCTGGGGCATTTTTGGCCAGTGGTCAGCATGTCATAGTCCAGGTAATTTTGTCAGGGCCTCATTGTCTTTGGCGAACTTAGGGTTGGCAATAGAAGCTGGCATTTCTGTCTATCATGGGAAGCCTTTTAAAAAGCATTGTATACATTCAGCAGATCTCTGAGAAGTTTTGAGGGCTATATCTCACTTTAAATAAACATGACTTGTTTGTTTCTAGTTACTTGTCCTAGGCTTAAATTTCTCAATATATACAGGATGCTATATAAAGCTTATTTCTGTAAATAAATTGCATTTGTTGATAAGATGACTATTTGCATGTCTTCATTACCTTTAATAGTTTACAGGTTTGCAACTTTCAGAAGATTAGGATTTTACAGTTTTATCCCTGTTAAGGTTAACCTTTAAGAAAATTACAATTTTTTTGAACTGAAGCTCTTTTAGCATCAAAATAAAACTTTAGATCATATTTGCAATCCATAGGAAGACCAACAACTTTACTTTCCTGTTCCTTTCACAGTGTACCATTGCAGAATATCACAGTTTCCTCCATGATTCAGTTTATCAAAATAGCTAAAGCTTAACAGGGCAGAAAAGACAAGGAAGCTAGATATATATATTCTTAAGTCAGTCTCTGCTGAGCCTTTCCCAGGTGAGCTTTTAAGCATAAAAAAACATGTTTTGGGCTGACATATTTCATTTAGCAACGAGCCGTAAGTGGAATGACAGGAATTAGAAAGCAAGGATCTCCATTTGGAGACTTTCCCAGAACTGTGAACTTTGATGGAGGTGGTTTTTGTTTTCATTTTGGCTGGTGGCAGTACCTGTGTGTTGGGTTTTAGACCCCAAATGGTAAGATTACCTATGTTAATATCTCTAATTAGTAACTCTGTGTTATAAGTTTTAAGTCACTGTTTGTTAACCATATTAATAAATTTCTAAATCTTGAGGTATAGAAAATTTATATAATTGTCTGACATATCCTAGATAAGGTTTATTTCTTCATGAAAGTTGTAGGCAGTTGATTGAAACCAACAGTCTGATTTTATAGCCACTCTGCCTTGCTCTTTTTCGCCCCCTACCCACATAATCGGATTAATCATCTGACATGGGGCAGATATTTTCCAACTTCAGAATTTTTAAATTTCTGAAGTGGTAGCAAGACATTTTAAGGAGGTGTTCCTAACAAGGTAGTTGGAACAACTTATGAAAACAAAGGCCTGGTTGTCATTTCCTGGAACAGGCAGTACAGAACCATTTGTAGTTAAGATTATCTGTGCAGCATAGCCCAATCCTTGAGAAACAGAGTTCATCCAGCTTTTATAAATGTGTGAATGGACCGAGTGGACACCGTGAAAGGCAGAGACGATCTATTTCATCTAGTCCGTAGACTCATAAGCAAATGGAGTACTTTACTGGACAATTTCATTTGGGGGTAAATTGCACACTGGTAAGTAAAATGACAGCAGTAGACATAGTGGAAGGGGGAGGTAATCCTAATGCTAGGTGGCAGAATGAACCAGAAATGAGTCTGTAAGTGACAGAACAGAATTAAATGGACATCGGGAAGCAGAGGCAGCTGAAGAAATGCTTGTGTCGTTATTATCTACATTCTCTTTCAAAAACTGAGTTTTCAAGTTTCCTATCATGTGCAGTTTAAACTAAAATGAAAAGAAATAATCAGTTTAAAATGATTGGTGCCTGTTTAAAACTTTACCAATAATTAGTTTAGGTTCTGTGCCTTTGAAATTTAAAAAGGTCTATTATATGAAAGGTTGTGCCTTTAAAAGTACAGATTTTGGAGTAATGATATATATATATATATATATATATATATATATATATATATATATATAATCAATAGCTTAACAAAACTAACGAACAATACAAAATCTGAGGCTTTAGAAAAATCTATCATTATATCTGGCTATGTATATGGCTGAGCTTTATAATCCAATCAGATTAGCAATAAAACCAGCCATGACAGAAATAATAATTATATTTTGTTCCTTGACAACACAAAATAGTTTAAGTATATGCAAGCCCTCAAAGAAAGAATTCTTGTCAAAAGAGCTTATATCCTTTTAAATCATGGCTGAAATTTATATTTATCATACATTCTAGCATTTTAGAAATTTATATACATCTCTGTCACTGAGAAACATATTCTAAAACATATGACCAAGTGAAATAGCCTACGCATTTTTAATAGGGAGCTAAAGGGCATGTCTGCAGCTGAGCTAATAGAGTGACTTAGAGTGTTAGGTTGTCTTGAAGATATTTTGCTTCTTGGATGTAGGTAAGGCTCCTGTACTGCCTGTATTCCTCAGAGCTGAATGGTCTATCATTATTTCCCAGAAAAAAAAAGTATTTTATTGCCAGGAGCCAGTCCAGGTTGAGGTGTTTTTTCTTCTTGGTTCTTCTTGAGGAAGCGGGGGGGGGGGGGGAGAGCATCGACACGGGTAAGACTTTGTCTTACGGAAAATTTAGAGTTGCTGTATAATAAAAAGTTTACTTATCTAAGTCTAAGTTACTATGCTACTGTAGCTGACCTGCCTTCTATAATCCTCTGAGGCCAGAAACTGCAGTTTCTGGCATTTAGCACCTCCTTCTCCAACTGGTAAAGATTAGGTAAATTGCCTTTATATTGTCTCCATAGGAACTGCTGGGCTCTAACTTTCAGGCTGCTAGTGAGAAGTTGCAGGGAGAAAAATGGGACACTTAGAGAAGTGGTTAATGAGTTTATTACTAAGTTGTAAAAAGTTTCCTATGAAAGCTATCTAAGAGGGAAAAGCAGAAAGATCCTAAGTGGAGAAAGGGAAAAATTCTTCTAAGTGGGGAAAGGTAAAAAGTGAGAGAGAGGGAGAGAGAGAGAGAAAGTGAAGAGAAGAGATGAGATGTTTCTCTCTTTTGTCTTCAGTACTTATACATCTTTCAGAATACATGATCACATGTTACAAAGTTCATCACAAGTTCACACAAAAATCAAGCCATAAATTGAAATAGAAGTTTACAACAGAGAATGTTTATATGCATATCCATTAGGTGTAATTATCTAGCTAAACATCGATCATTTGTCTTCTCTACATGTTCATAGAAACTTTAACTCCATAACTAAGTTATAAGTGAAGTTTTGTATAGATAAACCCAGTCAATATTTTATCTTCTGTCCTAGCACCTATAATAAATCATTAGCTTTTTATGACCTTTGGTTAATTGTTTTACAACCTCTTGGAATATGCTCTGAGTAGGAGAAAGTCTGATTGCCATCTAAGAGCAATTAACTGGTGACACTTGGAAGATTGGCAGAGTGCTCATTGCAGTTTTGACTATCAGAAACGGACCTAATAGAAGTTCCACTATAAAAGAGCTTAATAATCACAGATAAAATTTTAGGAATTCTTATAGGATCATCATTAAAACTTAAGTCATCTATTTGTCTATATAGCATCACTATAAGATAGTACATTTTCATGGATCTGCAGAGATCTGCTCCAAAGGGATATGCAATTACTTATTGATTATTATATATGTATAATAATAACAGGAAACGCATATTAATAGCATGAATCTTTCCAAAAATTAGTCCCACACAGCCTTGCTGAATGAGGGCTCACCTGTCACAGATTATATAATAATCCAAAGCAGGCCATTTCAAGATGATCACCTTCTAGTATATTAGCTTGTCTCATTATGGCTCCCGAAATTTTATAAGCTTCCCCTCATTGAAGCGGCCAGTGCTACTTCATATGATGTTACCACGTAGTTGGCTGGATATTTAGAATTAGAGCTAGGAATGTGGCCATAAAACAGAGCCTCAAATCACCATGAAGAGAGCTGAAGAGTAATTGCAGCATTAGATTTTTAGCAACAATTGTTCCCCTTTGTTAGAATGCAAGAGAATCAGGAGAAGCTACTCAATCCAAAAATGGGTCTGCAAAGGAATTTTTTTTTACAAATAAAATAGATTAGAGTGGACACAGGTAACCTCTCTGCTTTTTGCCTAGTCTCTAATAGCCAACATTTTCCCATAATGCATGAATTTGGCAGATCTAACCCTTTTCGTTCTGCGTTTCACTAGCAAAATTAGAATGTAAACACCGAAGTTTGGGCTTGAAGGTGATTTTCAAAGAAAAACATGTAGCAAGTCTCTGTCCCTCAAATCCTTAAGAGAACTTGTCAGAGGATAAAGACATTTCCACTCATTGTCCCCTAAGAACCCTATGTCCTTTCCCTTTTGAAAATGGGAAACATTTTCCATTAAGTTGGGCAGTTCCACTTCATTTTCTGAAGCCTCAACTTAGATAAAACCATTTCCCTTAACAATCAGTCTCCAATCTTCCTCTGAGCACAAAATTTCTGGGGGAAATTTAGAAAATGCTGAAAATGTTGGAAACCGGCTGAGTTTACAATCTAGTTTAATGTTCATAAAACGAGGCAAAATAATTTAAAGTTACAAACTTCTTTCTGTGTGTTCAGGATCAGCTTCATGTGTAAAACAGCTAAAGCTGTACTTGGGTATGAAAATTCAGTTCCTCTATATATCCTGCCTGCAGTGCGATCTCTCAGGAACAGGGTAGTTGGAGGAGGCAGAGTGTGCTGAGGTTACAAGACTCCACTTTTCTTTACCGCTGAGAGTCCAGTGGCGACTCGCAAACCATCCAATATGGATCCAAAGCTCAGGTCATCCCACAGTCAGCTCATTATGAGAGACCAGAGTCTTAGTTGAGCAACTAGAGATGGAAGAAGGAAGGAAAAAGATAGAATAGTTACATAAATATCTTATTATTGTCATATACAAAAGGAAATCAGTAGCATCTCTTATAGATCAGAGATCTCCATGCCCTAGGATTGGACATAGGTTGGATATAATGAGATGTATCCGTTACCCCAGACATCTTTAAGGCATGGGAAATGGGCTAATAAGAGCCCCTACAAATCTGTGAAATAACCAAATATATATATTGACATGAACTACATCTGCACTCTGGGAACAGAAATGATGATATGAAATTGAAAATACACCTTGAATTAAGGCAGCAAGTCATTCTCTGGAACTTAGTTTAATATTAAATAATAGCAGCTAGTGTCACACAATATGAAGACTTTATCTGAGATAAATCAACAACCTAAAGGTGTCACAGCTGCTATTATAATCATCTCACTTTGAAAGTGAGACTGAGCCGGGCGGTGGTGGCGCACGCCTTTAATCCCAGCACTTGGGAGGCAGAGGCAGGAGAATTTCTGAGTTCGAGGCCAGCCTGGTCTACAAAGTGAGTTCCAGGACAGCCAGGACTACACAGAGAAACCCTGTCTCGAAAAACCAAAAAAAAAAAAAAAAAAAAGAAAGAAAGTGAGACGGAGAAATAAAGCAACCTGTCCAAATTCCGCAGTAGGTAAATGGGGGGCAAAATTTGGACAGAGGCAATTTGACTTCTGCCATAAGACTATGTCTGAAAAGGTAGAGACACCATAGACTCCAACTACTCCCATAGAGCAGTTATGAAACAAAAAATAGAAAAATAAATGTATTCTTCATGAGTAAATGATAAAATTTAAGTGACAATTATGTTAATTACCTTGTGTTGATTGTTACCTCAAGTATGCATGAACCAAAGCATCACATTATGCCTTGTGACTATAAATACCATGTGTTAATTAAAAGTAAATTAAATACATTTCACATGAAAAGCAACTCAAACACTATAGGGCAGAACACAAGACACTATAGTAGGCATATGTAGAGACTAGAAGTCTGGATACATTCTGAGTATGGCAGTAATAATTGGTCACTGTGCTCCAAAATGACCTTAAGAATCAAGGTACATTTCACAACCCAAACTAATTAGTATAAATTTCAACATATTTACGTGAAGATAGTCAAGAATCTAATTCTAAACAACTTTTTAGTTTCTTTCATCTAATTAGTTTCATCTAATGTGAACTACTTTGTAAAATTAAGTATAAAGTTGGAATAAAAACATGTTCTAGGCAAGCAGTAGTGGTACACAACTTTAATCCCAGCACTCTGGAGGCAGAGGCAGGTACATCTCTGAGTTCCAGATCAGCCTGGTCTACAGACTGAATTCCAGTGCTACATAGAGAAATCCTGTTTTAGAAGATAGAGAGAGAGAGAGAGAGAGAGAGAGAGAGAGAGAGAGAGAGAGAGAGAGAGAGAGAGGAAGGAAAGAAGGAAGGAAGGAAGGAAGGAAGAGGGAAAGAAGGATAGAGAGGCAGATGAGGGTCCCTAACCCTATTTTCCACTGTTATTTTGAGCCACACAAATATACTGCCATTCTCTAGGAAGAAATGAGAACTTGGTACTTCTAAACAATGTCTTTAAGATGTAGAAGTACAGCAAGAAGTAGAACACAAATGAAAAGTCATCTGGTCCACCTAAGAATTAACTCAGTGGTTTGTTTGGTGCCGGCATTTTTATGGGCATCCAAAGCATTCATTCTTAGCATGGAATCATGAACCCATTCCATAATCTTTCTTAATGGGATAGGGTAAAAAACTTTACTTGCTCTATTAGTTTTTGCAGTATCTATTTTAATACAATCTACCTGCATTCTCACTGGAAAGAAAACAGGAAAGAGAAGGAAAGGCCAGAGAGAGGCAGCAGAGGTCCAAGTCAAAAGCTCTTCTGCAAAGGTCTTAAGAAATCTTGCCATTATGTTGATTCTGGTTCTCTGATGCTTGTACTGTACATATTAAAAGAGATGAAAACTTAAATACATGAATGGGAAGGTGCCGTTGCTTCTGTAGAATCTCTTCTTTAGACAAATGACGTTAAATTAGTGGTAGTGTCATGCTCCTGCCGTCATGTCTCTCAGCTGCTTCCTAAGAGATGGTGTCAATGGTGCTTGCCACTATGTCTGCTAAGACAGTCACTAGCCCATCACAGCTGAAGCTATGATACTTAAGCACAGCCCCAAAGCTACAGGATGTCACTGTGTGACACTGTGAACAATGAAATCCCAAGTTGTAGATCTTAATGGATTCAGGTTCACTCTCAGAATGATAAAGAAATGCTGACATTTTGGTTCCTTGGGATGGTAGTGTGCTTTTCACCATAATTTGTTCTTTGTGATGGATACTGGTCATAACTTAAAAGAGCTGTGTATGCCCTGAGGATTATAAAACTCTGAGAAATAAAGACTGTGATTTTTTTCTGTGATTTTTTTTCTGTGATTTTCCTTGACTAGGATGTGCTTTTTTATTCTCTGACTATAAAAGAATGTACACAAAAACTTAAAAAGTCAATCATTGCCCCAAATAAATACAAACATAGATATAGTTTGAAAGATCAATGGATACTCAAGTACTACTTGGTATTTTAGAAATACAAAATTATCATTTGAAGATTGTTAGATTTCTTTTTTTTTTTAGATATTTTGTTAGATAATTTGTTAGATTTCTGTCAACTTGACACAAACTAGATAGAGTCTTGAGGGGAGGGGAGCTACATTGAAAAAATGCCCCTACCAGACAGGTAAACTGTGAGGCATTTTCTTGATTAATGATTGATGTAGGAGGGTCCAGCCCACTGTGGGTGGTGTCACTCTGTGGTCCTGACTTGTGTATAAAAGCAAGCTGAGCAAGCCATGGAGAGCAAGCCAGAAAGCAGCATCCATCCATAGTTCCTGTCTCTGCTCCTGCCTTGAGTTCCCACCTTGGCTTCGCTTACTATGTACTATAAATTATATGATAAAATAAATACTTTCTTCTATGTTCTTGGTCGTAACGTTTATTTATCACAGCAATAGAAAGCAAATTAGGACACTGTCTATTTACTAAGCAGGCGATAGGCAAGTGACATTCTCAGCCTATTTAATCACATCAGCAACACTCTGGAAATCTGAAAAGATGGTTCCCTGAAAGGTGCACTGCTTCTTTTGTTTTTCTCCCCCCACAGAAAGCCAGAGCTGAGTCTTTAGATACGAAACCAGGCATCCCTGATTCAGATATCCATACACTGAAAGGCCAAGTGAGAAAATCTAACTCGGTTCTGCGTACATTTATCTAGAAAGCATTTCTACAAGTATGCAAAAGTTATTATTTTATATGTCATACGGTGTGGAATTATTTATTCCTTTTGACAGATTTTTAAGAAAATGGACATTAATGGTCTCTTTCAGTGAAGATTCTGACCAGGTTCCCAGTTTCTGTCAGGATCTGATTCAAATAAGGGTGCCTGGGTTAATCAAGCTGTGTTGTAGTTTGCAGTGTGCTTCACACAGAGTTCGCAAGACCGCCTGGAAATAGAGTCCGTGATGGGAATCACACACATTTAATCATACTTGATATACAGATGGTTATACAGTGGTTGACAAAGCACCATTGGAATTGTTAGTGAGTAAGATCCAAACATCTCCCTCCCATCGGTGTCTAACGAATACAAAGGTTACCTCTCACTTCAGAGTTCCTAAGATAAATTAAGGAAAACTTTCTTGCCTTGCTTATTATTCCAGATTTGGTTGACAAGTCATAACCAGCCAGTTTCCTCAGAAAGGCTTGTTTCCATCCAAACTCTGCCTTGATAACCCCAGAAAGGCTGCAGCTTGTTGTCTCTAGGCAGAGCGCCCTGTGTCTGTGCTGTAGTCTCTGTAAGCATCAGATTCTAATGTGAAAACATTTCTCTCTTCCTCTGGCCAAAATGCCTGTCTGCTGCCCAGAATCTGAATTGAAAACTGATTCCATAGGAGTGTGGGTTCATTTCTGGGTCTTCAATTCTATTCCACTGATCTACATGCCTGTCACTGTACAAATACCATGCAGTTTTTAACACTATTGATCTGTAGTACTGTTTGAGGTCTGGGATACTGATTCCCCCAGAAGTTCTTTTACTGTTGAGAATAGTTTTAGCTATCCTGGGTTTTCTGTTATTCCAGATGAATTTGAGAATTGTTCTTTCTAACTCTATGAAGAATTGAGTTGAACCCACAATCCTATGGTCACTTGATCTTTGACAAAGGAGCTAAAACCATCCAGTGGAAAAAAGTCTTTTCAACAAATGGTGCTGGTTCAACTGGAGGTCAGCATGCAGAAGAATGCAAATCGATCCATTTTTATCTCCTTGTACTAAGCTCAATTCCAAGTGGATCAAGGACCTCCACATAAACTAATTGAAAATAAACTGGGAAGAGCCTTGAACACATGGGCACAGGGGAAATTTTCCTGAACAGAACACCAATAGCTTATGCTCTAAGACCAAGAATTGACAAATGGGACCTCATAAAATTACAAAGTTTCTGTAAGGCAAAGGACACTGTCAAAAGGACAAAACGGCAACCAACAAATTGGGAAAAGATATTTACCAACCCTACATCTGACAGAGGGCTAATATCCAATATATACAAAGAACTCAAGAAGCTAGACTCCAGAGAGCCAAATAACCCTATTAAAAAATGGGTTACAGAGCTAAACAAAGAGTTCTCACCTGAAGAATATCGAATGGCTGAGAAACACCTAAAGAAATGTTCAACATCCTTAGTCATTAGGGAAATGCAAATCAAAACAACCTTGAGATTTCACCTCACACCAGTCAGAATGGCTAAGATCAAAACCTCAGGAGACAGTAGTTTTTGGTGAGGATGTGGAGAAAGAGGAACACTCCTCCACTGCTGGTGGGATTGCAAGCTGGTACAACCACTCTGGAAAGCTGTCTGGCGGTTCCTCAGAAAACTGGGCATGACACTCCTGGAGGACCCTGTTATACCACTCCTGGGCATATACCCAGAGGACTCCCCGGCATTCAGTAAGGACACATGTTCATAGTAGCCTTATTTATAATAGCCAGAAGCTGGAAAGAACCCAGAGGTCCCTCAACGGAGGAATGAATACAGAAAATGTGATATATTTACACAATGGAATACTACTCAGCAATTAAAAACAATGAATTCATGAAATTCTTAGGCAAATGGTCAGAACTGGAAAATATCATCCTTAGTGAGGTAACCCAATCACAAAAGATAACACATGGTATGCAGTCACTGATAACTGGATATTAGCCCAGAAGCTTGGAATACCCAAGACACAATTCACATATCAATTGATTCCCAAGTAGAAGGGAGGAGAGGTCCTGGAAAGACTGGATGTAGCAGTGTAGGAGGAGAGGTCCTGGAAAGACTGGATGTAGCAGTGTAGGGGAATACCAGGATAGAGAAGCAGGAGGGGGTTGACTGTGAAACAGGGAGAGGGAAGAGGGTTTATGGGACTTTTGGGAGCGAGGAACCAGAAAAGGGGAAATCATTTGGAATGTAAATAAAGAATATAGAAAAAAAAAAAGAAGAACTGATTCCCAGTTCTGTGATACTGTTTTTGCAGCACCTCAGGGGTGGCTCTGGGAAAGAATTCCTGTTTAAGCTAGTAATCCCTCTGCTAGATTACCATAAGAAGGTCAGCAATTATGTCTAAGCCTCATTATGAGTCACCCCAGAGGAAGAACAAAGGTCTGTGTGATTACAATCTCAGAAGAGACTAGATTCACCAGACTTAAGCCCCTTGTGATTTCCTTGGCAAAATCCTTGTTTGGCCAATGCTTTGCACCACAGTTACTGACCAGTTTACCCTGTTTTTATGCCCAATACAATGGGCTGAGAATCCATAAAGCAAATATCACAGGTAACTCGGTCGTCTCCCAAACTTGAACTAGAAAGCAGATGTTTTCCCACTGACGTTCAGTCTGCGTTTACTTAGTTGTCAGTGGACAGATTAGCCATGAAGGATTTCATTATAAAATTAAATATTTAAATCATCAACAGCTTGTTGTTACAGAAAAAGAGTCATTATGGACATAAGTCGTTCTCAAACTTGATTATTCTTGATTCTGCAGGGGTTCTTACTGCATCTCATGCCCACATTCATCCCCTTCAGGTAAGACAGTGCCTCAGGAGGGCTGGTCTGGATGCCAGACTTGGTACCCTAGACAACCTCAATATTTGAGAACTGCTCAATATAGTTTTTATTAAATTATTATTCTCTCACATATTACTTCCCAAACACAGTTTTTCCCAATCTCCCCAACCCCCCAGATCCACTCCTGTTTTAGGGAGTTTTATTTTTATTTAATTTTTTAAAATCTTTTAAAATGGGAACAGTTGTTATCTTATTTCGATTTAGCAGATAGGACAGAATAACATGACAGTTGTTCTCTGTTATCATAAATATTGTCCTTATTACCTCCATTTTCTAAGAATCCTATAAAAATAATCTTCCCCATGATACTATGTGATCTCCATGTCACATATGGTTAAAAATTTAAGAAACAAACAAAACCAAGTGTCAGAAATAAAATAGCTTGTTATAACACACACACACACACACACACACACACACACACACACACACACTTTTCTGTATCCGTTTGGCTCTTAGCCCCTCTTACTCTGTCTCTGAGTACATTCCCGTGTATTCATGGAATAGCTGTAGCCTTGACAGCATTTGTTGAACATTTTTTTAATGAAGAGGAATACTTCTGAGTGTTCTACATACAGAAATGTACAGGGGTGTCTACAAAAAAAAGCACAGCTCTCGCCTTAAATAAGAGATAATTATTCTAAAGTCATTCTGAGGGTTAGTTCTAACACAGAGGTGGGCAAGAAATGGGTCTTCAGGAGCTAAAGTTAACTCCAGATAAGGTAATTAGCTTCTTTTCTGGATCCTTGTTTTCAGAGGTCATAACAAGCTTCCTGAGAAACGCCTGCTCTTAATAGCAATGTCCTGATCTGTTGCTATTTGTTGAACTAGTCTACTCTTAAATAAACTTTTTTTTTCAGCCTCAGATCATGGAACTTATATATTGCTATTCTACACTGCACTCTTCCGTCTTCCCGTGCTGATTTTCCTCTTAGCATCCCTGGATGGCCTTCCTCCAGCTTCTTTAGCATCTAATTTCACACACACACACAAATAGATTCCTAAACCCTCAGGACTTGGGAAAGAGAATTTGCTTTCTTCTGATGTACAGAAGGTGGGGTGGGGGTGTCTCTGCTAGGCAGACTTGAGAAGCAGCTCCAACTGCTCCCTTCTACTTAGAATCTGCAGGTGTCTTCAGTTTATGGAGAGATGAATGTATTATTCAGAAGTCAGAACATTGTGAATCATAATGGTACGTGCATTCAGCACACCTACCAGATAGTGTAGGGTAGCCACCCAGAATGCTGGCCAGGGTTGCTTATTCTCACGATTGTGTGGCTGCCTGGGAGCCTTGACTCACTTCACACTGGCAGACTTTCAGAGAGGATCACAATTCTTTATTGCCAGGCGGAAAAGAATCAAGAGTCAGAATTCAGGGGTTTTGTTTGTTTGGTTTTTTTGTTTTTTTGTTTTTTTTTTTGGTTTTTGGTTTTTGGAGACAGGGTTTCTCTGCATAGTCCTGGCTGTCCTGGAACCCGCTCTGTAGACCAGGTTGGCCTCGAACTCAGAAATCCGCCTGCCTCTGCCTCCCAAGTGCTAGGATTAAAGGCGTGCTCCACCATCGCCCGGCTGAGTCAGAATTCAGATTGTGCTACCTGTGCATTGCCTCCTCAGCGTCTCGAGAGCCGCCTGGCATCTCCAACTCTGCCTCATAAAAAGGGGTTGATCTACGACGTGAGAGTCTTCAAGGTGAAGCTTCCTAGCTACAGCTGAGCCTGTTGAACTTGGCTGTGATAATGAGAGCCATCCTTTCTTAATGGGACACATAAAAATCCACGCAGTGTGAAGGCGGAATCTGTAGTGTACAGTCCTTGATCTTCCTCTGCACTTTGGTCCACTCAGCATGCTAATGTATTTCACTGATGACACTCTGTTGCTGTAGTCTCTGCACTTACCTTCGCGTTCAAACCTGGAAGAGATTGGGTCTCAATGCTCTTTTTCCTCTTTTGTTTTTTGGGTTTTTTTTTTCTTTTTGTTTTTGTTTTTGAGACAGGGTTTCTCTGTGTAGCCCTGGCTATCCTGGAACTTGCTCTGTAGACCAGGCTGGCCTCAAACACTGCCTACCTCTACCTCCAGAGTGCTGGGATCAAAGCTATGTGCTACCACACTCAAGTCTCTCCCCACAAATCCCCCTGGTACTTTCCTAGACCCTACCGCATTGTGCTCTCTGCTGCCAGACCTTCCTGATACCCGTTACCTCTTGGACCTATGTCTAGGTTAAGTGGTGTTCATTTAATTAATCATTTAACTGAAGTGATTAATGTGAGCAGTTGCATAATAAAGTTGCTTTCTGGTAAATAAATGAGGGGTGGTTAAAAATATTATATGTATGAATACTTGGGCTGTGCATATGTCTATGTACTGCACGTGTGCCTGGTGCCTGAGGAGGTCAAGAAGAGGACATCAGATCCCCCAGAACTGGAGTTACACACAGTTGTGAGCTGCCATGAGGGACCTGACACTCAAGTCTGAGTCCTCTGTACAAGATGGTACTGTTAACCACTGTACCATCTCTCTAGCCCCCTGCAGGGGGAAATTTTTAATAGCATTAAAACATGTTCTTCCATTTTTCAGTACCAAACTCATAACCTTCTGTAAAGTCTGTATATGGTTTTTGCCTTTGACAGAAGAAATAATAACAGCCTCTGTAAACAACGTTTTGTTCTATGCTATGCTGAGCCTTTTACATACTCATTTAGTCACATAGACTAAATGACTTTTGCATAGTCATTTAGTCTAAAACAAAGTGTTAAGTGTTATAGCCCCCAGATCGTGGGGGTTTTGTTTTGTTTTGTTTTTGTTTTTAATGCTTAAATGTTAAGAAGCACGTTGGAACTTGCAGTTAACACAATAAAAGTAGGGTTGATGGGTAAAGAAGTAGCTGCTGGCTGCAGCTTTAGTCTAGCTACACTAGAAAGAGAGAAGGGGCAAAGGTTCAATGGCCCTCAGGGACTCACATATTTGAATGCTGAGTCATCAGGGAATGGCACTCTTTGAAAGATTCGTAGGTGTGGCCTTGTTGGAGGAAGTGTGTCACTAGGGGTGGGCTTTGAGGTTTCAAAAGCTCAAGCCAAGCCTGGTGTATCTCTCTTTCTGCTACTCGGATTCAAATATAGACCTCTCTGCTACCATTCTGCTATGTCCACCATGGGAATAACAGACAAAATCACTGAAACTGTAAGCAAGCCCCAATTAAAGGCTTTCTTTTATATGAGTTGCTATGGTCATGGTATTTCTTCACAACAATAGAAGACACAAAGGTGCTAATCTATCAAGATGTTAGCAGATGGTCTCATGCTCTTGCTGCCAAAACCTCAAGCCGCTCCCACTGCCTTACTTCCCTTCTACGGTGCACTGTGCCCTCAAATTCAGAGCCAAATGAATCCTTCCTTTTGATATTTCTTATTAGGTATTTGGTCACAGAAACAAGAGAAGAAGCTACTACAGAAAATAGGTGCTGAGAACCGGGGTCTTTGCTGTGACAAGCCTGGCCTTTTGAAGTGGTTTGTGGGAGGAATAACGCACTTGGAGATGTGGACTGAAGAAACCCTACAGAGCTATAAACAGAATTTAATGGACTACTATGGTGGGAGCTTGGAAGAATGCAATGACCAGAGAAATTCAGACAGTGGAGATCTGGCTCCTGAGAGTTCAGAAGCTGATAAGAGCTGCCGTCAAGAACTGGGCTAAATGCCATTCTTGGGTTGAAATTAAGTTGTGGCCTAGTTTAAGTAACAACATAGTATATAAAGTTTTTGCTGACTTGGTTGGATGGTTTGTGACTCAAACAGTGCCACCAGCTGGGGACCAAATATTCAAACATCTGGGCTTTTGGGGGCCATTTTCATTCAAACTACCACAGCGTACAACAGAGATACCCAGATTTCTTTATTTATTGTGGCACTACTTACAAAGGCCATTTTTGGATCAGCTTAGATGAATGAGTACAGTGGTCTATATGGCTCATGGGATCCTATTCCACATAAAAAGGAATGAAATTACGCCATTTGTAGGCAAGTCAATAAAACTAGAGATCATTATGCTCAGGAAAAAAAAATAAGTCAGAATGAAAAAGACAAATACTACACATTTTCTTTTCTACCTTGAATGTAGATTTGAAGGGGGGAGGGAGAAGAGAAGAGAAGAGAAGAGAAGAGAAGAGAAGAGAAGAGAAGAGAAGAGAAGAGAAGAGAAGAGAAGAGAAGAGAAGAGAAGAGAGAAACTCTTTAAGAATACAGGAATGGGGGAGATAGGATGAAGGACAAGAGAAAGTAACCTGCATGAAGTATACATGTAAGGAAATATCATAAGGAAACCTATTATATAATGAATATGCACTAAAAACCCAAAACAACAATTCAGCTTTAAAATGGGTGAAAGATAAATGTGCTTGTATTCTGGACCAGCCTCTTGTCTCCTGACCTCTCTTCTCTCTTTTGTCCTGAATATTTTATAATTTCTTAGTTGACAGGAAAGACTTAAGATTGTAAACTACCTGAAATTTTGAGGTATAAACGACCTGGTTTTACCTGTATGACTGATCAAGAACCATAATAATCACATGGGCCTCACTTCTTCATCTCTATAATGAAGATGCTAAAAGCTCATATTACATTGTGAATACAAGTCACATGATATTATTTTGCATTTTTCTTCTTAAAATGTATGGTAAAAGTATACACTTCATAATTTACCATCCTAACCAGTTTGCACTTAATGCACTCACGCTGTTTTGCACAGACCTCTCTTCTCTAAAAGCAGGAAAGCTTTTGGACACTCGAGACTCTGCATCTTTCCTTTCCAATCCCACTGCCTCTGAGGCCCTGTCAGTCACCATTCCACTTCCTGTCTCTGCCACCTTGCCTCCTTCAGGTACCTCATGAAAGTCAAAGCCTTTTTCTTTTTGTGACTGGCACAATGTCCTCAGGTTTCATCCACACTGTACCATGCATCCAAATTTCTAAGGATGAAAATTCCTTTACAGTGTGTGAATACTCGGCCACAGTTTGTTCTCACACTCACCCACAGATGAATGTCTAAAGTGCTCTGAAGTGCTCTCACTTGTTAGCTATTGGGAGCAATGCAGCGACACACCTGCTCATACAAATGTCTCTGCTAGACACTGCTGTGAGTTCTTTGGGTATAAGTAAAATTGCTGCATCAAATAGTAGTTCTATCTTGTATTTTTAATTCTGTTTATAAGAACAATAGTCATCGTGTAAAAAGCATCTCCCTGTCTTCACTCCATTGCTAACACCCATTGTCTTTTTTTTTTACGTAGGTGCATTTGTAATTCTATTTTTTTTTAATTTACATTCCAAATCATTTCCCCTTTCCCGTTTCCTCCCTCCCCGAAAGTCCCATAAGCCCCCTTCCCTCCCTCTTTTCCCCGTTCAACCCCCTCTCGTTTCTCTGTCCTGGCGTTCCCCTACATCCAGTCTTTCCAGGACCAGGGGTCTCTCCTTCCATCTTCTTAGAAATCTATTGATATGCGGATTGTGTCTAGGGTATTCCGAGATTCTGGGTCAATATCCCCTTATCAGTGACTGCATACCATGTGTGATCTTTTGTGATTGGGTTACCTCACTAAGGATGATATTTTCAAGTTCTGACCATTTGCCTAGGAATTTCGTGAATTCCTTGTTTTTAATTGCAGAGTAGTATTCCATTGTGTAAATATACCACATCTTCTGAATCCATTCCTCCGTTGAGGGACATCTGGGTTCTTTCCAGCTTCTGGCTATTATAAATAAGGCTGCTATGAACATAGTGGAGCATGTGTCCTTATTGCATGCAGGTAAAGCCTCTGGGTATATGCCCAGGAGTGGTATAGCCGGATCCTCCGGGAGTGTCATGCCCAGTTTTCTGAGGAACCACCAGACTGCTTTCCAGAGTGGTTGTACCAGCTTGCAATTCCACCAGCAGTGGAGGAGTGTTCCTCTTTCTCCACATCCTCGCCAACAACTGCTGTCTCCTGTGTTTTTGATCTTAGCCATCCTGACTGGTGTGAGATGGAAGGGCTAATATCCAATATATACAAAGAACTCAAGAAGTTAAACTCCAGAGAGGCAAGTAACCCTATTAAAAATGGGGTACAGAGCTAAACAAAGTGTTCTCACCTGAAGAATATCTAATGGCTGAGAAGCACCTAAAGAGATGGTCATCATCCTTAGTCATTAGGGAAATGCAAATCAAAACAACCCATTGTCTTTTTAAAAAAGATAATTGTCTTTCTAACATAGGGCATGTGATATCTCATTATTTGGTTCATTTGTATTTCCCTAATTATTAATCACATTGGTATCTTTTCATATACTTGTTGGACATTCTTATAGTCTTTGCAAAATATTTTTAAAAAGTAATTTGCTTATTTTTATGAAGATAGTTGCATTGTTAAAATGTAGGAATTTTAGTGTATATTCAAGTTACCAAACCTATGAGATACGTCATTTTCAAACAATTCTCCTCTTTCACAGATTGTCTTCCTTACTGTATTCTTTGATACAGAGAAGTTTTAAGTTTTTAGGTACTCTGATTTACCCATTTTAGATATTATTGCCTGTACTTTTAGTATCATATTCAAGAGATCATTTTTATATCCAATCTCATAAATATTTTTTCCTGTTTTTTTTTCTTTTAAGAACTTTATGATTTTTAGGATGGTTTGGATTTTTTTCAATCCAATTTTCTTGTATGACTGAAAGGCTAAACCTACTTCATCTTGGAATTGGCCTCCATCTTAAAATAAAAAGAAAAAGAAAAGACTTAAAATTGACCCAAGTACCAGGAAGACCGCACACTTACTCCCTAGCTACCTTCTAGCAACAGTCAATCAGAGATTAGTCTGGTTGTCTCAGATGTGCTTTCAGGCCGTTAGTGATTGTATAAGGTCTTGCTCCAGATCACCAACCTGTTGGCTTACAATAGACATTCAGTTGGATGTTTGCCAGACTGGACACCCCCTCACTTGCTCCTATTTTCCTATAAAACCTTGTCCCGTGAGAGTTCGGGGCTGCTTCACCAAACTGTCCTGTGGGACATCGGTGGGTAAGCCAAACTTGAGATTGTAATAAAAAGATCCTAATGTGATTACATTAAGTAGACTCCATGGTGGTCTTTTGGGAATCACAAATACTTCCTGACACAATGTGACCATATGTATGATTTCAACGTATTATTTTACATGTAAGTATCTAGCTTCCCACAAACTCATGACCAAAATATTGTCCTTCCTCTGTTAAATGGTCCTGACATCCCTACAAAAAAATCACTTGATGATATATATATATATATATATATATATATATATATATATATATATATATATATGGCTTTATTTCTGGGGTTTAATTCTATTCTATTTGTCTCTGAATATGCCATATTATTTTGATTATTGTTTTTGTAATAAGTTTTAACAAATAAGAAAATGTCAGATATGCAACTTTGCTCTTCTTTACAGAAACATTTTGGCTTCAAGAGCCTTGGGAATTTCATACAAATTTTTGTTTGTGTGTATGTGTGCATACATGTCCATGTTTGTGCATGTATACATGTGTGCATTTGTGTGTGTGTCTGTCTGTGTGTGTGTGTGTGTGTGTGTGTGTGTGTGTGTGTGTGTAAGCTAGAGGTCAATGTCAGCTGTCATTAATAGATTACTTCTCTACCCTTCTTTTAAGTCTTTCACTGAAGTTGGAACACATCAGATTAGCTAGACTGTCTGGGTTGGGAGTCCCATGGAATTTGCTTCTATCTCTCCAGCACCGCGTCATAGCTGGGTGATGCCAGACCTGGCTCCTATCTGGGTCCTGGGGATCCAAGTTCAGGTCCTCATACTTGCACGGTGCTCAGTTCACTGAGTGATACCGTCCCCTCAGTCTGAGGTTCCGTGTAGATTTTAAGGCAGACTGTCTAATTCTGGAAAAGACTGCAATGAGTTTGACAAGGATCCCCTTAAGTCTACAGGCCAGTTTGAATATTATTCACATCTTAACAATATTAAATTGTCTAATTCATAAATACACGATGTCATCCCATCCTTTTTGTCTTCTTTTTAACTTTCTCAAACAAAATTTTTAGTTGCCTGTACATTTTCCCCTTCTTGATAAACTATAGTACTGTTTTCCTCCTCCTCCTCCTCCTCCTCCTCCTCCTCCTCCTCCTCCTTCTCCTCCTCCTCCTCCTCCTCCTCCTTCTTCCTTTTATTTACTTAATGTGTTAGTGCTCTACTGCATATACATCCTCAGACCAGAAGAGGGCATCAGATACCCCTTATAAATGTCTGAGAGCCACCATTTGGTTGCTGAAAATTGAACTCAGGACCTCTGGGAGAGCAGTCAGTCCTCTTAACTGTTGAGACATCTCACCTGACCCGTGTGTGTTACTTTTCTGATGCTATTGTAAATGGAATTATTATCCAAGTACCCCTTTTTTGTTAATTTTCTATCCTGTAACTTTGCTGGACTCATTTATCAATTCTAACACAGCTTTTAGGTATGATCATTTTAAGGATAAATTAGTTCCAAACATCTCATATGGATATATTTTAGATATAAAATCATTAAACAATTACATAATCCTCTCTTTGTGGAATCACTTTCCACAAAATTATTGTAGTCCATCCTGAAGTCACTATGCTCACATGTGGCCATATCTGTTCATGTGCATGTGTGAGTTTCCTAGAGTTAAGTGAACATCCTGTAGCTATGTACTTACATAGCAACCGAGGCTGCTCCCTGTGCCCCACTTCCTCATGACACTCTGGTAATACACTGTCAGAAACTTAAATATTACAGCTCATGCCATCTTAGGTAAGCACCTGTTTTAGAGACACTAGACACAAAACAATGCAGTTTTTTATTTCCTAACCATCATTGCCTTGGTCTCTCGAAGCCTCTTATCTGATGATAGGTGAAAGGACCAGTGCTCCCCTAATCTGGAGAAGGTAGCAGTATCTTCTCGAACTCACTCTATCCAGTCCCATCTCCACTAGCCTTTCCCCGCATTACCCGTAATTCAATACAGAGAACTAATTCTCCTGAGCCCCGTACATTTTCTTATACATAGTTCCCAAATGCTGCCTCAACACAGTACTATTTCAATAAACCGTTTCTGCTTTGGCTCCATGGGCCTTTCCAGATGTCCCTGGAGATCTCTCCCAGAGTAGCTCTCTGCTTCTCCCCCTCCCTGGTTCCCTTGGCTTGTTTTGAAGAGGTTTGAGTATACAGGGTCTGTGTATTCACTTCAGCACCCCTTCTGTCCACTGTGTCTGTGAAGCAGGGGTAGATAGTACCTATTCCAGATTGAGTTGCCCTTTAGAAAAGACCTAAATGTTCTGTAAGATATCTTCTGTCAGTGCGGAGTAGAACATAATCCCCCCCCCATGGAATAAGAAATAATTTGTTTTAAGCCAAATATGAGTAATGAGATTCTGAGAACATGGATTTGGATTATCTCAAAGACTTTTTTTTACCTGGGGGAAGTTACATGAGATTTAATTAGGTGCAAAAATAAAGTTATTAATCAAGGTATTTGTCAAATGCAACAATGGGGTGGGGAGTGCTGGAAGATGGCTCCATGGTTCAGAGCAAAAGCTGCTCTTGTAGGGGACCTGAGTTCCATTCCCAGCACAGGAGTCGGGCCCCTCACCGCTGCCTGTATCTTCAGCTCCTCAGGGATCCTACGCCTCTGGCACCACAGCACCTGAGGAATGTGGTTTTGTAACTACAACAGTGGGAACTTGCATGGAGGTGAGTCAGAGCAAAGCAAGGAAGCCTGTGCTATAGACCTCAGGGGCTATTTGATAAAATTCTTAGGATTCATGGAATCTAGTGGCCTCTAAAATATTAAAACCTAGGCCCTCTAAATCAACTGCGCAAAGGTCATATGGACTCACAGAGATGGATGCAGCAAACATGGGACCTACATAGGTCTGCACCAGGTCCTCAGCATATGTGTTAGAGCTTTCAGGTTAGTATTCTTATGGAATTCCTGAATGTAGTCTCTGATTCTTGTGCCTGCTCTTGGGTCTCCTTTCCTTCTTTTGGGATGCCTTGTCTAACTTTGATGAGATGCTTTTGTTTTATCATATTATATTTTATTTTGTTGTGCTTAGCTGTTATCTCTTAAAATAGAGACAGAAAGAAAGTGGATCTCAGAGGGGTGAGGAAGTGAGGAGGTAGAGGGAGGGAAAACTAAAATCAGGATATATTGTATAGAAAAAAATCTATTTTCAATAAAAGGGGGACTATATTCCCAATACTCAGGAAGTATTGGAAGAGGAAAGAGGGAGAATCAAAGGTCATCCTCAGCTATATAATGAATTCAAGGCCAGTCTGAGTTATAGAACTCATGAATTACACACACACACCACCACCACCACCACCACCACACTAAAGGATTTGCCCTATAATCAAAAAGATATTAGGTTAGATACATGGGTAGACAAAAATGCCAGTTTAGTGGATTAAAGATTGCTTAAGACAGTTTGTTAATCTGCAACATTTTAAGTCCCCACAAATCAAGTTTTTAATCAGTCATTCAGCCTTGTATAGTTATCTTCATGTGTGTGTGTGTGTGTGTGTGTGTGTGTGTGTGTGTGTGTGTGTGTATGTGTGTGTGTGTGTGTGTGTGTGTGTGTTTTCTGGGAAGTTTAATTAGCAGTTCTTTCCACCCTGATGTTCAGGTCATATTTTGTGGATTTGATTGCCTAATGTTTTGTGTTCCACTGAAGTAGGAATGCTCATTTCTAGGATCTGGTAAAGATGGGGCTGCTGTAGGCAGAAGTGGTTGTTCTGTCATTAAGGCAGAAGTCCCCTCTTCATGTCTCTGTCACTAGTCGTCATGATACAGATTCAGCTTGTTTATCCTTTGTAGCTGGCGTCACATTTTATATGCAGCACGGAGCATCAGAATGTCATCTCTAAGTTACCAAGAACTCTGTCCTGAAGTAAAGGTCACCTTGGGTGAAAGGGGAGGGGCCTGAGTAGGGCCATCATGTCATCACTTCCCTCACCAGGCAGCCCATGAGGTTCTGCCCTGTGTCTGCAGTCATTGCACTCTATGAAATGGAGTTTATTTGATGCTTGGAGTGTTTGGAATAATTTATTGATAATTTAATTTTAGAGACTTTTGACTTTTGTAGTCATGATGTCACGAGGGATGGCTCATTCTGGTTTAGAAATCTTTATTCATAGCTAATATTTTCTCATGTTTTGTTTGTTATCTAGGTGTTACATCAGATTCTAGCACAGGGAAACAATTGGATAGTCACACTACAGAAGAAATCAGATAAATATATGGTGTCATTTTGAATTTCTTTTTAATAAATAAAATTGCCCTTTTGCCAAATATTATTAGTGGCGGCTATAGAAACAAGTGGCCAGATTTATGGTAATCAGAATTTTCTATATTTCAAGGGCCTAACTTTTTCACCGTAAGAAAGGAAAATGTGACTCAGTTGAAGTACTAACCCCCTACTTGCTTCTGTCAAGATTCAAATGTGACCTCTAGACCACTGTTGTATAGTAATTTCTTCTGAGTTGAAATGTTGTCTTCTAGAGGGAAGACCTCAGCAGGGGAGACTCCGGAAGTAAACAAACTAACGTTAACTGGTTCACTGGACCCCTCTCCGACCCCACCCCACCCCCAACGCAGCCTAGATAAGCAGTGAGAACTGCTGAGGGAGAGATGCTGACCTGTCACGTCGCCTGTAAGGGTTCAGGGAGAAATGGACTTTCCAGTGATGCAGCTGCCTGTAAGCTGTCTGTGCTTGTACAAAACAAACTTTGTTCTGTCACTGGTGTCTGACGTGGGGTGAATAAAGGTTTGTTAGAATTTCCCCCAGGAAAAGTCACACAAAGCCCCAGTAACTGTATCGGAGACAGGTTTAATTTATAAGTGAGTTATTAAGGTATAGTCTCTTAGGCTACAAGCTTCCTTTTTTTGAAATAGCATTATCTGAAAATTCTATTATGGATCCCTTTTCAAGGGATTTATTTTTTATTACTTTTGAAAAGCTAGATTGTTTCAAATTCTTATTCTAGTACTTATACTATAGAAAGGCCTCTTCTCTAGCATTTGGGCAATTTTGATAAAAAGCACTATGTGCACTATGTGTGTTGTCATTGAAGACTAATTGTTTTGATGTAATTTATTTCAGAGTCATCTGTAGAGTCAGAGCTACTCCAACATAGGCAGAAGTTTGAGTACCACACAGGAATTTTCAGAACCTTTTCAGCCTGATGGTGGTATCTCATTGCAACTTTTTTAGTCTAAAAAAGAAAATAAAATGTGTGAGTGTTTTTCATGCATGTGAATCTGTGTCCCAGGTGCATGAAATGTTCACAGCGGCCAGAAAAAGCACATCAGAGCCCCTGAGTGGCAGGTGTGAGTTGCCACGTATATGCTGGGAATTGAGCCCAGGTCCTCTGCAAAAGCAGCCAATGCTCTTAACCTTTGAACTATCTCTCTGGCCTAGCAGCACAGTAAACTAATTGATTGTACCCAGGCATTATGTTTTTAGTAGATGCTACATTGGTTTTTGGCTGTAGGAATTTAGATCTAAGATAAAAGGACTCCCCAAATGAGTTCCTTTTGGGGAGATTAAAAACAGCACTCTGCTAGTCTAAATTCTGGAGTTTTTAATCTAAAATATTCTGAATAATAAGATCATTTTACAAGAGCAGTGAAAAATTGAAACTTTCTAATCAGGATGCCTCAGTTTTAAGAAAGTAGAAAGTCTAGTCTGCATGATTCATCCTAACTAAAGCATGGTTGATCGGTGTGGTTGCAGAGTTGGCTCAGAAAGTGAGAGTGTTGGCTACTTTTTCAGAGGACCTGAGTTTAGTTCCCAGCACCTACATGGTAGCTCACAACCCTTCATAACTCCAGCTCCAGGGGATGTGGTACCCTTTTTCTGCCTCCCTTGGGCATTGTAAATGCACACTGCACATACACACATTCAGGCAAAACACCCATATACATTAAACAAACAAGTAAGTGAAATAAAATGCTTTAAACTTAAAGTATAACTAGTGAGAGGATGCAATGTCACCTGCATTTGCACTTTGGATGGGTGGAGACTCATATTCTATTAAGAATGCATTTTAAGGTTTGACTTCATGATCACAGGATGTTAAATCAGACACAAGGGTGAGCGATGTGTGACTATTAAGGGGACCAGAAATAGCTCACAAGAATTTACCTGTGGGCCATCAACATTGCAACTCTCTACAATCATAAACTTCTAGTCAGTCATTTAGTCTTATATAATCTTTAATACCGGTGTCCTGGTTAGTTCTGTGCCAACTTGAAAAAAAAAACCAAAAAACTAGAGTCGTCTGGAAAGGAGGTAACCTCAGGTGAGAAGATACCTTCATAAGACCCAATTAATTGTAAGACATTTATCTTAATTAGTGAAGGATGAAAACTGGCCCAGCCCATTGTGGGTGGTGGCATCCCTGGACTGGTGGTCCTGAGTTCTATAAGAAAGCAGGCTGAGTAAGCCATGGGAAGCAAGCCAGTAAGCAGCACCCATCCATGGCTGTGTATCAGGTCCTACCCTGTTTGAGTTCCTGTCCTGGCTTTCTTCTGTGATGAACAGTGCTGTGGCAATGTAATGCAAATAAACCCTTTCTTCTTCAGCTTGGTTTTTTGTCATGGTGTTTTGTCGCAGCAATAGAAACACTAAGACAACTAGGATGCTGTTTATCTCCCTGAGAACTTTAGCTAAAACCTCTCCATGTCACTTACAGGATAGAATTGGACTTGAAGCTACTACATTACTTGTCTTTCTTGATCCCACACAAGGGCCAGAGATGGAAGCATTACTTCCAGACTTCCTGTGTCATTTGACAGCTGGTCTCTCAGACCCAAACCTTCCATCCCAGCCAGAGAATTGAGGTCACCATTGTGACTCATCAGTCCTGTAAGGGAGCAAGCCAAGGCTACATCCATCAGGGCTTCAGCCTCCTTCGACAGTTATAATATCTTTTATTTATTTTTGCTCTCTTAGAAAGTCAGAGTGTTTTAAATAATAAAAACATGCATTCCCATATGTGGATGTTTTATAATGTTTTATAATAATATGTGATTACATGTAGGGGTTGGGTATAGATAAATCCATTTTTATGCAGCATGAGTATGTCAGGAATAGATTTCAGAAATATTTAAATTCTATGCATAAGTAATAAAACATTTGCAGTTTTAAACTCATATATTATCTTGAAAGTAAATGAGAACAAGATCTATGGTCTAGAGGATTATTAATCAAAGAAGGGATTGGAGCAAACTTATACACCTGTAGCTATGTTAGCCCGCTTGGACAACCATAACGAAGAGCAGTTCTTGATGGGTTAAATTGTAGACACTTACTTTCTCAGAATTCTGCCAGTTAGAAGTTCAAGACCAGTGTTCCCGGTGGCTTGCTTGCTGGCTTGCTCACCCACGGCTGTTTCTCGCTGGCTTGCTTACAGCTGCTTCTCTGTGTGTCTCATTTACCCTTTCCTTGGTGAGGGAAGAGAAATAAAGAGGGAGGGAGAGGAAAGATTTCTGTGGAGTTCTAAAACTAGTCCTAATGCATTCCCACCCATCCTTAAAACTCACTGGTTTACACAGCAGAGGTGGAGCACGCTTTTGATCCCCACACTTAGGAGTCAGAACTTTGTGAGTTCTAGGCCAGGTTGATCTACAGAGATAGTTCCAAGTTAGCTAAAGCTACACAGACAAACCCTGTCTTGAACAATTTAAGTAGAGAATTAATCTAAGTAAAAGAAGAAAAATTGACCCCACACTCTCAAAATGAACAGAGAGACTAGGGTACCTGTGTGACTATACCAAAACAGCTGGCCTTCATGTCATCCTGAGTCTGAGTAGGCAGAAAGTTAGACCTGAGAGAACCAAGAGACTGTACCTGTTTGTTGGTAACTCTGTGTCCTGAGGGTCAGACTGCTGCTCCTTGGTGACTAAACACCCTTGAAGCTGGAGTTAGGTCCCTTCCAGTCTATCAGAAACCCAGGCGGCAAGCCAGCTTTCCCAGTTACTACACAAACACACCAATGAAAATCTTGTCTTAGTCACTGTTGTATTGCTGTGAGAAGACCTCATGATCAAAGCAATGCTTACAAAAGGAAGCATTTCATTGCTTACTGTTTCAGAAGTTAGTCCTTTGTCATCATGTCAAAGAGCATGTCAGCATGAGGGCAGGCTGGGGTAGGATAAGTAGCTGAAAGGTTTACATCCTGATCTTCGTTCGGGTGGAGGGGTGGGGGGGAGGGAGGGAGGGAGGGAGGGAGAGAGGGAGAGAGGGAAAGAGGGAGACAGGGAGAGAGGGAGAGAGGGAGAGAGAGAGAGACTTGGGCCCAGCATGGGCTTTTGAAACCTTAAAATCCACCCCTCAGTGACATATGCCTATGGAGTCAATTCTCATCCAAAACACCAGAGTCTGCATCCTCAAAATGCCTCAACTTAATTAAAATATTATTTTTACTGGTGGTTTTGACCACACCTTCCATGGGCTATTCATTATCATGGCAAGTACTCATCATGACCTGGGAAAGACTAAGGGTCACCTTACTTCCATGAATAATCACCCACCTCATGAAGATTCATTAAAACTCTTACAAACACACAAAATCAAGCTCTCTTGTTCCTCTCCACCCCTGAGTCAGCTTACCCCAGAACCTCTGGAGTGTACTGTTGTTGGATAAATAAACTTCTGCTCAAACTGTCTGCATCTCTTAGATGAATTCCTTCTCCCAAGAAGACAAGAGGGGAAATTTGTAGTCTTATAACCACTAAGATGCCAGAGGAGAGGAGAAGGGAGGCAGGATTAAAACCCTGTGAGAAGAAATAAAGATTGGAACATTTCCAAGGTGTATAGAAAACAAGGCTGAGAATTCAAGATGCTCAGGAAATGCCAAAGGATACGCCAAAAATATCAACCCAAAGACACATTATAGCAAATCTGCAAAATCAAAGGTAACAAAGAAACTATCATCATCATCATCGTCGTCATCGTCATCATCATGATCAGGAAGAAACTATTTGAATGGTGATGGACTTCATTTTGAGACCATGGATAAAGTTGTGATGCATTTAATAAACAATGGAAAACAAATAACGAAAATCCAACAAATCTTTCAAATCAGAATTTTATAACCAGTGAAACTGTTCTGCAGTGATAAAGGGGAAAATCAAGACAATTTCTGGTAAAGAAAAAAAATGTTGCCTGTATCTCAGAAAGTAGATAAAATCCCTATAAATAAAATAGAACTGTCAGAAAAGGAAGTATCAAGAAGAAACATCAGGAAAAAAGACCAGTAGAGAGAGTAATATATAAGTAAATACAGCAGACTTTCCTTCGAACAGTTGAAGATAAAGTTATAGCAATAAGCATTCCTATTCCAAATGCAGAGGAAATGTTTACAGGAATAAATTTAGGCAAGATTAAAGGAGCAGGAAAAGAGGTAAGCTATCTACACTATTCTCAACCTGGTAAATATTGACCCCAGTAGACTGTGGTAAGTTATGTACAGATAATGTAATAGAGAACTCACAGCAGAGGGTATGGAAAGAAACACACAAAGCAAGCTACTAAAAATAAACCTAGAAGAATTGTTATAATGTTTATATAATCTTATTAAAATGCTTATATAACTCAAAGGAAGAGGTGGAAAAGAAATCAGGTAAATTAATAACAGAACAAAGAGAAAACAAAGGCATTCTGAAGTCCTAAATTATCAGTAACTAAAATGTAACTTAAATGTAAATATATCATTAAAAGACAGAAACTCACAGAGTGGAGTCAAAATAAACAAACCAATCATGACCCAAAGCTATGCTGTATATCATAAACTCATTTCAAACTATATTTCTTTTGGAAGTACAAAGTGGAAATGCCATGCCAGGAAAACACTGATCAAAGAAGTCAGGACTCTTATGATGCTATTTGGAGAGCAGTCCTTAAAACAAGTGAATCATTGGTAGAGAGAGAGGCAGTACACAATGACTACACACCTCAATGTGTGCATTCATAAGGCAGATCCTGCAGACTATGGGGAGCAAACGCCCACTGAGTTGAAAGTAGATACCTCTCCAATTAGAGTCGAATCCCCCAATATTAGCAGCAGCTTGATGAATACTCAGGAGCTTTTGAAAATACGAAGCTAGGTCTTCTAACTTACAGATCTCAAGGTTGTAGTTGTTCCTACACCCCCAGCACACTTGGGAGACAGCCTCATGTAAGGCTTTGGGGAGCACCAAGATTGTCATTTTATGTAAAAGAGTATTAAGTTTGTACTCAAAGTCTTAGCGGGGACAAAAAGACAAGAGAAAGAAAGAAAATGGATGCAAGTGGGAAAGGTAAGAGCCGAAGTACTTTTGCAGATGTCATGATCCTTAAAAGAGCCTTAACAGATCCACTAGAAAACTCTTAGTCTGATACACACTTTTAACAAAGTAGCAGGATGCAAAAGTGACCTACAAAAATCTTCAGCCTTTCCATATGCTAACCGTGAACTCATGGAGAAAGAAGTTAACAGATGGGGGAAACCTCCAGAAAATAGAACCAATCTAGATGATTGTCGATCCATGAATGGATAAGGAAAAATGTGTCCTTGGTTGGAAGAAATACAAGAAAAACAAGTGGAGTTTTCCTAGCTATAAAGACAAAAGAGAAAGACTATGTCAGAAAAACAAGCATAACTGGAGATCTTGTGTGTGTGTGTGTGTGTGTGTGTGTGTGTGTGTGTGTGTGATGTGTGGTGTGTATGTGTGTGTGGCATGTGTATATGTGGTGTGTGTGTGTGTGTGTAGTGTCTGCAGTGTGTGGTGTGCGTGTGTGTGTGTGTGTATAGTTTGTGTGGTGTGTGATGTGTGGTGTATATGTGTGTGTGTGTATGTGGTGTGGTGTGTGTGTGTGTGTGTGTGTGTGATGTGTGATATGTGGTGTGTATGTGTGTGTGGTATGTGTATATGTGGGGTGTGTGTGTGTGTATGTGTGTAGTGTCTGCAGTGTATGGTGTGCATGTGTGTGTGTGTATAGTTTGTGTGGTGTGTGATGTGTGGTGTATATGTGTGTGTGGTGTGTGTGTATGTGGTGTGTGGTGTGTGTGTATGTGGTGTGGTGTGTGTGTGTGTGTGTGTGTGTGTGATGTGTGATATGTGGTGTGTATGTGTGTGTGGTATGTGTATATGTGGGGTGTGTGTGTGTGTATGTGTGTAGTGTCTGCAGTGTATGGTGTGCATGTGTGTGTGTGTATAGTTTGTGTGGTGTGTGATGTGTGGTGTATATGTGTGTGTGGTGTGTGTGTATATGGTGTGTGGTGTGTGTGTATGTGGTGTGGTGTGTGTGTGTGTTAGTATGTGTGTATACTGAGGGTCATGAAAGTAGGGGGGCAACAGAGGTCTTCAGGATGGGAGAGGGGAAATAAAATACATGTGACAAAGAAGCAAAGGTGATCTGTCTGTGGACAGGAAGAGGCGATATATGAAGGAGTAAGGAGAGTAGGAGGGCAACGATGGAAGGGAGTGAATAAGGAAAACCACAAGGACATATGCTATGAAAAAATGAAATCCTTTGCTTGGTATGCCAAAACTAAAAGTTAATCAGTAAGAATGCAAAGAACAAAATTAATAGCTTGTTATGAACTCCAGAAGTTAAAGCAAAGTCAAGGCAATCAACGTTTAAAATATATTCTGGTGCTGGTAAGAAAGCAACTGAACTGCAAACTGTAAGAAAATCATTTGCAAATTACCTCCTTGAAAAAGGACTTGAGTCTTCAACCTAAATGAGCCCTTAAACACACATAAAGTGAATAGTTCAATTAGAAAATGGGCAAATCATGTGGAAATATTTCAGTGGAGGAGAAGCTGGGCCAGTGGAGTAAGCGCAAGAGAATTCAGTGTCGTCGGGCCTTTGGAAAGCACAGGCGACTCCACTGAGATCACCACACATCTGTTGGCACAACTAGGGTTTTCACTATAGGTATCGATGGACTGTGTGGGTAAGGGAGCTTCCTCTGCAATCATGAAGGTCATAGAGTAACCAAAGCATCTACGAAAGAAGCTGGGCACACCAGTTTCCAAAACCCCTCCCCTAGGCTGTGCTTAAAGACAAACAACCAGTCCTTGGGATCTCAAAGGACAGATGGACTGCCAGTCTAGCCAACACAGCAGCCTTAGGGGGCAGTAAGAGAGCCTATCTGAACCCAGTAAGTCCAAGAGTGATAGAGGAAGATGTTACTCTTACTTTGCCGTCTTTATACATGCATATTCGTGTGTGAGCACCATGTACGCGTGTGCATGCGTGCGCGCGCACGCACACACACACACACACACACACACACACACACACACTTAATAATAACACTAACAAAGTCAAATGCTGGCAAAGCTGAGAGGAAAATTCAGGATCACGCATCATCACTAGAAATATGAAATGAAACCTTGGAAAATAACTCGAGAATCTCCTTACAAATTAAATATACACATCATCTGTAGCAACATCTCAAGTAATCTAACAAAGGCGTAAATGGCCAAAATATCCAGCAATTGGCCAGTGGTTACATAAATAGGTAGGGCTCAGCAGCGGAGTGTGACTTTGAATGGGAAGATCAATGGTCGCTAGGGGGGGCGGGAGGGAGGGAGAGGGAGAGAGAGCGAGAAGTTCTTGGATCTGTGTTGCTGAATATTTAAGATACAAAGGAGCTAAGTGGAGTGAAGGGTACAAGGGACCACTGAGCTATAATTGCAAGTTTCTCTAGTGTGATTTTGTCTTAAATTGCGTTGGGTAGCCGTGGTTCACATTATTTCTCAAGAGGAAACTCGATGAGAAATGGAAAACTCAATTCACAGTTTCAACCTAACATGAGCAAGGGCTACGAGCTGACAGCAGGTGGATGGTGGCTCCGCCCCCTTTCTCACCAGCCCTTGGCGGCTCTCCAGACTTGAGGATGCAACCGCACGCCCCAGAGAGGGCAGAGTCAGAAGCACTGGGCTCAGACGTTCACATCGATACCAGAACTTTTGCGAACTTCAAACATCTGTTGAGTGAGATCGCCTGGCCCCACCTCCTGCAGGCAAGTTAAATCTGGGCACCGCCTTGCTCCTCCTGAGCTCAGCACTGTTCTACGAGACTTAGACTTGGAACAGCCAGAGCTGGAGGCTGGCAGGACTCTGCGCACAGCATGCAGGCGCTCAACATCACCGCGGAGCAGTTCTCCAGGCTGCTGAGAGCGCACAACCTGACTCGGGAGCAGTTCATTCATCACTACGGGCTGCAACCGCTGGTCTACACTCCGGAGCTGCCCGCGCGCGCTAAACTGGCGTTTGCGCTGGCAGGAGCACTCATTTTTGCCCTGGCGCTCTTTGGCAACTCTCTGGTCATCTATGTGGTGACCCGCAGCAAGGCCATGCGCACCGTCACCAACATCTTCATCTGCTCTCTGGCACTCAGTGATCTGCTCATTGCCTTCTTCTGCATCCCCGTCACGATGCTCCAGAACATCTCCGACAAGTGGCTGGGTGGTAAGATAGTGATTGCGCGCGCGCGCGCACGCACACACACACACACACACACACACACACACACACAAAACTGTTTACAATTCTGATGTTATATTTCTCTCTGTGTAGAATTGAATCCTGTGCCCTTCTTGGAAATGCCCCACCTTGTAACCTTGTAGACAAAAAGTGAGGTGGTGGTGGTAGTGGGGTTGTTCTTAGGGTTCAGTCCAGACGTGGGTTGAGGTGAGAGGAATAGTTCCGGGGACATATGCCTCCAACTGATTTCAACCCTTCCCCATAATTACAATCTAAGAGTTCCTTCTATTTTTAATGAAATACTAAAAAAAACCTCCAAGGCTAAAAATCTCTTTTCATTCTCCAACTTCCAGATTTTCTTACCAGTTATTTGTGTTGCTTCCAGAAAAGTGCTTGTAATATAAGTGCTTGTAGTAAGTGTTGGCTAATATATGATCTTTACTTTTTTTTTTACAACAAATAATATATTTGCAGCAAAAAAAAAAGTGTCCTGGACAGGTCCTTTGTAGAAATTGTGCTAATAGAGTCATGTAGACAGGGCAGCAGAAAGCACTTCACCTTTTCTAAGAGGGAGATGAGACCCGTCCCCCACCTCCTTAAAAGAGGGGCAGAAACATGAAGAACCCACGGGGGAGTGTCACTAAGCTTGGAACAGTGTGGAAGTTAAACTTGCTAGTCTTCTCCCGGACACACAGCTAGCATCCACGGACTTGTGCACTTGTTCTTCCCACTGCTTCCTGGCCCCTCAGGAGGGTGTACAGCCTCTATTTCATAAGGAGGTCTGTTCTTGTGACCACATTTTAAAGAAGTGATTTTAAGTAAGAGATGTGGCTCCTCCTGCTGTGTGCTCTGCCATTTCTGCCCTCCTACTGGAGTCTTTTTAATGCATGAGTGTTTTTGATTTTTTTCCTCACCCTGCCATTACCCCTGGCATCGTTAGTTTATTTCTCTACCACTGCTGTTTTCCATGGATTTGTACTGAGTTTATTTCAGCAAGGGAGATTGCTAAGTTGTTGGCTCTCAACTCTTCTATTTCCTTTCTTTCTTTCTTTCTTTCTTTCCTTCTTTTTTTATTGGATATTTTCTTTATTTACATTTCAAATGTTATCCCCTTTCCTGGTGTCTCCTGAGAGGCCCTATCATGCATTTCTAAGGCACAGAGTAGCTACTGAGCATGTGGAATTGACCTCAGAGCGGTGATGTCACAGTCCACAGATGATACTTTCTCATACTGCCTAGTGAGATCACTGTGGTTGAGTTTTGAGAGTCACCCACGGCAGTGAGCGCCAACGGATTCCCGGTGGAACTCTGGACCCTTGCACAGGACTTCTTTTGGAGGAAAGGTCTCAAGAGTTACGTTAAGACAACGACGTCTGAATGTTTGCACGGCACTGATTTAGAAAGCAATTGTGTTCCACTTTAAAAGGGACATAACCAACGTGGGATCATTTAGAGTAGTCTGAAGACTAGATTGCTCCTTAACTCTAACACATACTAATTGGGTGGGCTTGCGATTCAGTTTTCCAATAAAGTATTGAGGAGTAGAGAAGAGGATCAGAGCAGATCATTGGCCCCCAGTCAGAGGGAGGTGTGGGTCCCAGGGAAGGCCAGGCACCTCTTCCACTCGGGGAACATAGGTAGGGATGACCCAGGTTTACCTCACGCTTCTGTTCCCTTTGCTTCCCCCTTTACAAGAGAAATTTTGCATTAGCTTCTAAATGCTATAAAGAGAGGGTAACATGCTGCACACTTGTGTTGTTTGGTTAGTGTGGGAAAATATAAAAGTGTTTTAAAAAAATGATCCTATCAAGCGTAGTTACATACCTGTAATCTAGCACGTTAGTAGCAGGAGGATTGCAAGTTTTTGGCAGACCTGAGCTACGTTGTGAGTTTTCGTCAGGAGAGCCTGCATCCAAGAAACAAAATAGTGGCAGGGCAGCCATGCTGTGAACGCATATGATTGATTCTGTTCAGAGCTGTTTAGTTGGAGGTGGCTTACATTTATACAGGACTAGATAGATAATGGTCTATAAGATGAGTCTACAACAGCAAAATTACAGTTCAGATGAGAAGAATGAGCCCAAAGAAGACCTGCAGATAGGTATATAGAGAATTAACTTGCGAGCTATAAGATAATAATCATGATATATTATCAAAGGGGAACTCACAAGAATGTAAAAGATGAGAAGGGATTCATTAGTTATTTGACAAACCCATTGAAAAATCTCCCATGTGAGAAGGGAGACCCTGTAGGAGGACCAGCAGTCTCAATTAATTTGGACCCCCGGGATCTCTCAAACACTGGACCAGCAAACAGGCAGCATGCACCAGCTGATATGAGACCCCAACACACATACAATAGAGGACTACCGGGTCTGTGTTCATTCAGAGATGATGCACCTAACCCTCAAGAAACTGGAGGCCCCAGGGAGTTTAGAGGTCAGGTGGGGTGGGGGGGGACATTCACATGGAGACAGGGGGATGGGGAGGAGGTATGGGATGTGGAATAGTCAGAGGGGGGGAATAAAATATGGAGTGTAAAAAATAAATAAATAAATTTAAAAAGAAACTAAAAAAAAAAGAAAAAAGAAAAATCTCCTATGTGACAAAATGTAAATAAAGTCAGAGGTCTTTGTGGGGGTCTCAGAGAATACAAGAGGCCCCCCAAAGTAAGCAAAATTACAATGTGATGGATGAGAGCCTGCTGTCGCTGGAACACTCCAAGGAAGGGGTATTTGAACAGAGAGTGGTATCCAGGAACGCTTGCCACTCTAAGTTTGGGGAGAGAAAGAAATGCTGTGCTTTAAGAAGACTATATAAGGCATGGCATTTCAATTGATTTTATCAAACAGAGAATGATGGGAAGAGGCAAAAAAGCCGGTCACTGCAGCTAAGGAAGGAAATGTGTTGTGTAGAAGCCAAAAATAAGAAGACCTGTCATGGTGGGTGGGGAGGAAAACTAAGCACCCACTGGAGTTCAGCAGGAGGGAATGATGGTCTAAACGACAGGAAGGCTGCCTGGGATTGGCACATCCTCTTCTATTGTAACTGCTACCGCTGTTCCCCAAGAGAAACCAAGAATACAGGTTTTATGACTTTGACATGTAACTCAAATTAAAAAGCAAAACACAATGGGGTAAAACAAAACAAAACAAAACAAAAAAACCCACATCTCTATGGCTCAGGTCATAAATAATTCACACTTCTAGTTAGTGAGTTTTCTGACAAGCTGCTGTCCCAAACATTCTGGGTACTAGGAGGTGAGCAACTGCTTTTCCTTTGAGTCCCCTGCTTCCCTTGAGAAGGACCAGCATCACCTACTAAATCAGCACATGCATTTTAACAAGATCCCCAGATGATGAGTATCGCAAATTAAAATCTGGTGGCCAGGGGGCTGGAGAGGTGGCTCAGCGGTTAAGAGCACCAACTGCTCTTCCAAAGGTCCTGAGTTCAATTCTCAGCAACTACATGGTGGCTCAAACCATCCGTAACAAGATTTGACACACTTTTCTGGAGTGTCTGAAGACAGCTACAGTGTACTTACATATAATAAATCTTTTTAAAAAAGTCTGGTGATCAGTGGTTCTCAGGACACCTCCCCCAACACACCACACACACACACACACACACACAAACCTCCAAAAGGGCTCTGAGAAATGGCCTTAGCAGCCAGCCTGGGGTCCAGTGACAGGACTCGCTGGGACTAGGAGCCCTCTGGAACTCCCAGATGGAGTCCACAGTCCTCAATTCCATCCAGGGCTGGCTTCAGAGATGTCATGCTACTGGTTTGTAATCTGTTCTAGGGTGGCACTACAGACATCAACAGCTACAATTGATGGCTGGAAAGCAAACAGGTCATTTTGTCTTTCCAGGGAACCACACAGAGCAGACCTCCTCCTCCTCCTTCTATTCCTCTTCCTTCTCCTCCTACTCCTTTTACTTCTTCTTTTCTGATACCTTACTTTTCTATTACTGTGATAAAACACAGTGACCACGGCAACTTATAAAAGAAAGCATTTAATCTGGCTTATGGCTTAGGAGGGTTAGATCTGGTGATCCTGTAGTGAAGGATCACATGTTGAGACACAGCCACGAGGCAGAGAACACACTGGGAATCCTACAAGCCTTACAAAGCCTTAAAGCCTACCCTCAGTGACACAGTTCCTCCAACAAGGCCACACCTTCTAATCCTTCCCAAACTGTTCCACCAACTGAGGAACAAGTATTCAAATATGTGAGCCTCTGGAGCCATTCCCATTCTAACCACCACATCTCATAAAAGGCAGGTAGGAAAATATATCCACAAACACTGAATTTATCTACTCAACTATACTCCAGTCAGGAGATCCATTAATCTGTAACATCTACAAGTTGCCCAGCAGAAGGCAAGCTAATATGGAAGCTCTATCCCTCTCCCTTCCTGCCTTAGCTACGTTTCTGTTGCTGTGAGGAGACACTATGACCAAGGCAACTTATAAAAAAACATAGCATTTAATCGAGGGCTTGATTATAGTGTCAGGGATGAGTTCATAACCATCACGGTGAGTGCCATGGCAGCAGGCAGATGGGCATGGAGCTGGAGTAGTAGCTGAGAGATTACAACTGATCCACCACCCCAAGGTGTGCATGTGTGTACGAGTGTGTGTGTGTGTGTGTGTGTGTGTGTACGAGTGTGTGTGTATGAGTGTGTGTGTGCATGTGTGTGTATGAGTGTGTGTGCGTGTGTGTGTGCATGTGTCTGTGTGTAAGTGTGTGCGTGTGCGTGTGTGTGTGTGTGTGTGTACGAGTGTGCATGCATGGGCTTCAAACCACCACACTTGCCTTCCTTTTGTCAGCTTTCCTTTCTTTTAATATTTTACTTTTTTCCCCATTTTCAGTTATTGTCCAAAGTCACAGGTTTAATTTTGACATCTTCACAAATCTATAACATTGTAATTCGATCACATTCATTCTTAATATCCTTTTTCTTTTTTCCCCCTACTTCATGCTGGACCCCTTTCTTCTCTCAAATATTTGATGGTCTGTTTTCATGTCTTATTATATATATAATCCACATCAGAAGGAAAATGTGTAGCATTTTATCTCTTTTCTTCTGTTAATCCTTTCTCTTCACTCCATGTCCCCTCTCTCTGCATTCCTTCTCTCTCCTTCAACATCCATTTCAGAGAAAATATGAAATGTTTGTCTTTCTTATTTGTCTTCTTGAGTCTGGATTATTTTGTTTAATATTACCACCTCCAGTCCCCATCTACTTGCCTGCAAATAACAATCTTATCCTTCTTTATGACTGAATAAAAGTGTGTTTGTGTATGTTTGTGTGTATGTGTCTGTATGTGTCTATGTCTTTGTGTGTGTGTTGTGCGTGTGTCTGTGTGTGTGCATCTGTGTGTGTCTGTTTGTGTCTATGTCTTTGTGTGTGTGCTGTGTGTCTGTGTGTGTATGCATCTGTGTGTGTCTGTTTATGTCTATGTCTTTGTGTGTGTGTTGGGCGTGTGTCTGTGTGTGTGTCTGTGTGTGTGTGCATCTGTGTGTGTGTCTGTTTGTGTCTATGTCTTTTTGTGTGTGTTGTGTGTCTGTGTGTGTGTCCATCTGTGTGTGTCTGTTTGTGTCTATGTCTTTGTATGTGTGTTGGGCATGTGTCTATGTGTGTATGTGCATCTGTGTGTGTTTGTGTCTATGTCTTTGTGTGTGTGTTGTGCATGTGTGTGTCTGTGTGTGTATGTGCATCTGTGTGTGTGTGAGTCACATGTTTTCTTTATGAACTTACCTATTGATGAACCTAGGCTGGTTCCATATTTAAGCTGTTATGATTAGTATAGCATCAAACATAGATATGTAAATATCTCTGTGGTTTGTTGACTTAGAATTCTTCAGTTATGGACCCAAGTATAGCTCAGCTGGATCATGTACTACATGTATTTTAATTTCTTGAAGTCCCTCCGTACTGACTTCTGTGGTGGCTATATACCAGTTTGCATCTTTTCTGAACTGTGTAATGATGTCTCTTTCCCCACATCCCTTACGTGCTCAGGGATGGAATCCCAAAGCACTTTCAATTTACATTCCCTGATGGCTAAAACTACTGAACTTCTCCCCACCCCCATCCCTACTCCCAGGTATTTGTTGGCCATTGGTATTTTCAGCTTTTCTTTGACTCACCTCTAAGAATTCTCAGCCTCTAGGAATTCTAGGTAGCAGGAGTGGGGATTCTCACTGTGAGGGCTTTTCTTTATACTGGTGCAGGGGTGACAGAGCTTTCAGAAATGGGGCCTGTGAGCTCTGCCTCTGTCCTCCCCTCTGTTTGTTTAGTGAGACTGACTTGCCTTTTGCTCTCCAGTGGAATTTACCTGAACTCGTTGATAGTTTTCTCGTTTTGCCTGTTTCTTCTTCTTTTTAACTTTTCATGATGTCTAAAAGCTTCCTCTGAATTCCCTGACCTTGTTATTTCTAGATAATTCAGAACAGCTGATTTTTCTCCGACCACCAATCAAGAGCAATCTTGATCTCTCTTTGGATCTCCATATCTCTTTTCCTTCATGTTCCTCTTTAAGTCTGTCCTTTGGTGGATATTACACTTCCTCTCACCTTGCAAAGTTTTTTCTTTCATTGTTCATATCTGCATCAAGAGACTGTGGTCAGAACTTCCATGTTTGATGGGTGAGTGACTCCAAACTTTAATTACAGTCTGAAGACACAGTCTTTCGTCTGACCCAAGGGCTATGCATTGTAACAGTGTGATGCTTTTTGTTTTTCTATTACTCCTCAGAAATCCCCATGTATAAAAACCGATGTGGATCTTAGTGCTATCCACTGGTCTCTCCTCATGGCCTTCTGCCCAAGGTCTAAATTGTGGTCAGTGGTGCTATCATGGTACCATCATGGCTGTAGTCAGCATTTCCTGGATAACTTCTCTAGGTATTAAGATACCATAGGTGTTGAGAAAGCTGTATCCTTGGAGAATAGCTAGTTTTTAGTTAGATCAAGAAGGGAAGTAAGTATTCAGCAAAATGATGGAGCATGCAGAGGGGATTTGTAACTGTAGGGGGTTCCAGAATTTACTGTGTAAGTATGAAGAACTTGATTATGGAGGGGTGGGGAGTGAGGATTCGGGGGTGTCTAAGAGAGAGTGGGACTGAATGGAAACTTAGGGCATCGAATCTGAAGATGCAGAAGGAAGTAACAAGTTCTAATCCTATCCTCCTTTATTATTCTAAGCATTGGTAAAGTAAGATGGAAGTTTTTAGAACAATGGTCCTCAACCTTCCTAATGTTATGATCCTTTAAGACGGTTCTTCATGTTTTAGTGACTCCCAGACATGAAAGTATTTTTGTTACGACCTCATAAATGTAGATTTGCTACTGTTACAAATCATGATATAAACATCTGTGTTTTCTGATGCTCATAGGAGATCCCCGTGAAAGAGTTGTTTGACCCAAAAGGGTCGCGATCCACAGATTGAGAACCACCACTTTAAAGGCAGTAGTTTGCGCAAGTAGCAGCCTTGGTAGGAGACCTCCAAGCTCTGTGCCTACTTCATTCTACTATGAGAATAGGCTCCACTGTGGAAAGTTACTCTACTCTAGTGCATGGCTCCTCCACAATCCTGTGCTTGGCAGTGAAAAGGATTTTTTTTTTAATGGTGGCTGAAAAACTGACTAAGAGCAATTCCAAGAAAAAGATCTCAAAGTATCTCAAGTAATGGCAGCTTCTTCAAGAAAAATGCACATCTATATATGCTCGCTATTCTTGAAAAACACTTGCCCAGTAAGGAAATGTAGAAAATTAATTTTTCATTGATCAATATAAAATATTTACTTCTGTATCTCTAGGTGAACCTGCTTCCATCAGGCCCGAGCTTGGCATACCTGTCTTCCTCATAGAGGTATATCTAGCTTCAGACTTTGCCTTCTCATCCTCACCATGAGTGATGATGGGTCAGGAGGTCTGGAGCTAGGCTGGGTGGACCCTCAGACCTGACTAAGCTTCCAAGACCCTCATAGTAGGCCAACCAAGGCTCAGAGATCTTGGGGATGTCCCTATGTCCCTTGCTGTATGATATCCATGGATGGATGGCATACTGTAGATGTCAGGCCTGAAGAGTTTATAGCCTAAGGGTCAGTCAGGAGCAAGAGTAAAGAGCAACTCGGAGGGGGCCTCCCCTGGGCCCACAGGCGAGATGGCAGAGAAGGGGGAACCAAGTCCCGAGGAATCCCAAGACGTGAAACGCCTGCAGAAAGAACTCGAGCAGTTTGCCAAGCTGCTCAGACAGTAGAGAATCCCGGCCAATGTGGGGCTCACTCTGGGCGTTTTCTTTGGAAAGGTTCAGCTAGCTGACCATTTGCCACTTGGAGGACCTGCAGCTCAGTTTCAAGAACATGTGTGTGTAAGCTGTGGCTTTCTGCTGCAGAAGTGTGTGGAGGAAGTCAACAACAACCTTCAGGAGATAATCAGAGCAGAGACCCTGGTGCAGGCCTGGAAAAGAAACCAGAGGGGGAACCGAACTTGAGAACATATTTCTGCAGCGCTCAAAGCCCACCCTGAGGTAGAGCGGCAGCATCGCAGAGCAGCTTGGGCTGGAGAAGGTTGTGGGCCCAGGATGGTTATGGAACCATTGCCAGAAGGGCAAACAACTAAGTACTGATTATTTCCAACAAGAGGAATATAGGGTTGCAGCATCTCTATTCGCAAGGGCCGGTATCTTTTCCTCTGCCCCCAGGACCTATTTTGTTGCCCAGGGCTATGAAAGCCCCCTCCCTCCCTCCCCGCTTCACCCTTTCTTGACTTCTTTTTTACTCTGTTCCTGTCACTGCTCCTCTGAGCTCCCTGACCAAGAATAGGGCAAGTATAGGGAAGGAGGTAGACCTAGAGAACCTGGAGCCTGTGCCCTCAGGGCTTTGGGATTAAGTTCTTTGCATACTGAAGCATAAAGGGCTGGGCCCGGGGAGTGATGAAGAGAAGATGAAGTGTTCAGTGATGCCCTTGCTTGTGAGCCCATCACACCATGTTGTTCTTAAGTCTTTGGGGAGGGAGGGAGGGAGGGAGGGAGGGAGAGGGAGAGGGAGAGAGAGGAGGGAGAAGAAGAGAGAGAGGGGGAGAGAGGGAGGGAGGGAGAGAGAGAGAGAGAGAGGAAGAGGAAGAAGAGGGAGAGGGGGAGAGAGGGAGGGGGAAGAGAGGGAAGGAGGGAGGGACAGAGGGAAGAAAGAATTTATCTCTGGGCAATGGTTCTCAGTCTTTGAACACATGGGGATCGCACCACTTGGGGAGTTTTAACAAATTCTTGGTCCCACACTAAATTATTCTGGTTTTGTTGGTCTGCATGCCATAACTTGTTTCACACTTTCAAAAGTTCTGCACATTAGGAAGGATTATAATTTCTTGTCAAAGCTGAAAACTATGGTGTGGTATAAACGCTGACCGTATGTGTTTGTGTGTGTGTGTGTGTGGGGGGGGATGGTTTAGCTTGTGATGAAGGCCAAAATTTAAAAAATGATTGAGACAGAGTTTTAAAAAATACAGTGCCCTCTACATATACAATCTCAGTGGAGTTATTATGTTTTTTAAGATGTGATAAAGAATCAGAAATGCTTAGGACACAATGGAATTTTGTGCAAAATGCAGCCTGCAGTTTGACAAGAACTCCGGGCAGCTGTTCCTTTGCGAGCCTCAGCTGAAACTTTACTGAGGGAGACCCTTAACCTCTCTGGAGTCTTTCAAATTAAATTTGTAACGAAGTAAAAAACAAACAAACAAACAAAAACATGGATTATTTTAAAAAATAGGTTGGAGTACAAAACTTAGAAATAAAAAGATACAAGGATTCTCTTGAAAACTGCAGCTCTAAGTATGAATTAGCACAGTTCCCAGAGGTTTTCGGTTCTGTTTGCTGGAGACAAGGACTGGTTGCAGGAAGTGCAACTCTCGGGCATTATCAGAACAATACCTATCACTCTTTATAACAAATACAACTTTGCCTATGGTTTTATACAAAATTAAAAAAAAAGAATGTATTTCACTGGATGGATGGAAGAGGAGAGGAAGACAAAAAAAAAAAGAAAAAAGAAAAAAAGGACGTGCCTGACGAACAGTTGGCAAATTCTTAGAGATTACAAACTGTCGAGTGAAGAAATAAGCTAAAGGAAGTTGTTTACTTTCTTTTATTGAAAAGATATTAATTTCTGGGACCAGCTCAGATCAGACGGCTTACCATGGAGGTTTATTTTTTTTTATTTATTTATTTATTTATTTTTTTGGCTTTTGATCTTGAGTTTACTTGCAGTAAATTGACACAAGTGATCTTTTACATCCAAGGAGCTGATCTTAGAAATAAACACATACTGAGCTGTTTTCTGGAACCCATGTGGGTCTTTAAAACAGAAACTTCTGGAAAGGAGAAAGGAAAAGTTTCCTGTCACACATCTCTAGTTACTTAATACATTGTTTACTATGATGAAAGAGCTGTTTAAAATGTGTCTGGTTTGGAGTGGGAAGTTACTGTGGAAAGACATCTGCAAAGGAAGGAACAGGAAAGAGGATGGTGTGTGTGTTAGATGACCTAGGCTGCTAAAATCTGGAGTTCTCTTTATTCCCCAATGAAACAGAATAAAGGAAGCTGCTCAAAGGATTGAAAATTCTTAAAAATCTGTATTTGTAACATTGAAAAGGTATCAGTATCTTCATTAGTATCAATAGTGTCAGGTGACGGATTAGTGTGAGAAAAGGATGTGAAGCATCCTGTGGGGGGAAGAATGGGCAAGAGAAGTAAACTTATTTCAAAGGTACAGCCAACATGAGTTCATCACCTTTGTCAACAATGAACTGGAGCTACGAAGAGGTTGGGTTCTCTGCATAAGGTTTGTCCAGACAGTTGCTCACTCATCACACGAATGTCCCCAATTTGGAAGGTGTATTTGATAAACCATCTGCTGTCCTCCTTACAAAGGGGTGCTTCTTTTCTTGCCTCTCTTGCAAACACTGGGTATCCACAGGTAGCATCCTATGCTATGTACGCAAGGGAATTATAAAGTGAAGGGACCACAAAACTTTAAGAACAGAAGTGAAAATGGGAGCATTTAAAGGAGGACTTCCAGGCTTGCTGCTGTTAGTTCAGTTCCATTTCTGGTCCTGGAAACCACTGCTTTATCCTTTCAACATTTCAACATCTTCACCTAAACGCAGACACTGAGCCAACAGAATTCTTAGGTTTCTCTGCCCTGAACTCTTTTTTTATTTATTTATTTATTTATTTTATTTTATTTTATTTAATTTACATTCCAAATCATTTCCCCTTTCCCATTTCCTCCCTCCCCGAAAGTCCCATAAGCCCCCTTCCCTCCCTCTTTGGTTTATTTTATTATAGGAATTTCCATATGGGCAAATTGATTTTGAAATCAAGAGTCCCATGTGACTCTTTTCAAAATCCATTAATGGTAACCATGACAGCTAGTAATAGTCTTGTAGGGGAGGAAGGAGAAGTACAGGTTTTTAAAGACAAAATATTCAAGAGACGTACAGCATAGGGGCTGGAGAGATAGGTCAGTGGTTAGGAGCACTAGTTTCTCTTCCAGAGGTCTTGAGTTCCCAGCAACCACACGGTGGCTCACAACTGTCTGTAATGGGATCCAATACCCTTTTTTGTTGCATCTGACCGTGTACTCACATACATAAAATAAATAAATAAATCATTAAAAAAAGAATGATACCAAAACAATAATTTGGACGAAAAGTCAGAAATTGTGCCACAGGACTAATCTGAATTTTCTTTTTTGAATTAGCTTTGTGCGCATTTTGAGAGAGAGTGAAAGAGAGACGGAGGAGGGGGGAAATTAGTGATTTTTTTCTGTTACTTCAAGTCAAGAAAAATCACTAAATTTTCATAGAAAGTAGAAGAGGGAATTAGCCACAGAGACGATCTATTCTCTGTAGGACGATGAGAATAAGGACAGAAAAAGAATACCTGTATTAAACATTGATCTCTGCCTCAGAAGATTAAAAAGGATACTTCTTGGTTTATCTGGAAATTTCTGGAAGGGTTGTAGGGTAGGTGGGCCTCACTCTTGCGAGAACCAGTTATTGTGAACAAAGCTGAGGGGTCCTCTTCTCAGGCCTTCCTCACACCCTGCGATGGGGTGGGTTAGGGTCACTTCCACTTGAATGGCTTACAAAGAGTAGATTCACTCTAGGGAAATCCAGGATGAGGTTCACATGGGACCCTGGTAGCCTTGCATGTTTCCCATGCAGGCAGGAATTTACCACCACCTGAGCTGATTCTTGGAGGGATGCTTGTGGATACCTCATAGAGCAACACACACTGTAAGATACCTATTTCTCATCCGTCTCCGTTTGGTTCCAGCTGAGTTCAGAGTTTCCCCGCCTAACTCTAGGCTGCACCATCTAAGAGCTCCTTTGTAGTTTGTCTCCACCATAGAAGAGTGAGCCATTGCATCTCCTGTTAGTCATAATTGACATTCAGGCTGAATGTCTTTCTTTCTGTGGGACTTGAGGTATGAGGAGCTGATCTGTTCCGTGTTGTCTACGTAATAAACTCCCTGAATGTGTGTGGATTCTCAGGGGCTCATGAGTATGCGCTCTTTGATTCCTTGCTGGTTACAGGTATGAAAGTATAACCAGCCAAGCTCATAGTTGCAGCAATGACAGCTGTGATCCTGTTAGCCACCAGGCTCCTCCAGAAGGTTTGGCCCCAAGCAAGGGGCTCTGAAGGTGGCCATACATCATAGAGTTGGCTATATGTGACTATAGGACTGAGACCATCCAATATCTAGTAAGCTCAGTGACATACATCTTCTGCCTTTGAATTCGTTGACATCCTCCTCTGTGACATGGTCAGTCCCTGCATGAGGCTTTGAGGTTGAGCTTAAGAGGCATTATGAAGCTGTTTTATGTCCACCTTTCCTGGACTGACCGATCTGAAAAGACACAGGAACTTTGCAAGAAACTACAAACCCCGCATCAGCCTCAATAGGGTCTGCACCACCACTATATCCTCCACGGGGCGTGCCAGCTGTTTCTGTAGATCGTGAAAACAGAACCATTTTCTGCCTCTCCCTTCAAGTTCAAACGCTTTATGGCAGACCCAGCTCCTATATTGCCAGTTCCTTAATTGCTTTCTGCTGCTGCTGCTGAGGAATCCCAGATAGGTTCGAGAGCAACATTGGAGAACTTCCCTGGTAGCTTTCTCCCAGCCTGTGGCATCAAGGAAGGTTCAGCAGATGTATTTGTCTTCCTTTATATCCGAGAGAGATGGGTTCCTAATGATTAATCCTGCGACAGCTAGGAAAATGCTTTCTGTTTTTATCTGATTTTGTGAAGCTAAAACTAAAAGAATTCTTGAAGCAGTGAGCCAGTATGGATCGCAGAAATCTTCAAAGACAGCCTGTTCTCACCTCCTGGTAGAACATAGACAGTAGTTCAGTAGAGACGAGCCCATGTGGTGTGTCACCGTGGACAACATGCTTTAGTGTTATTAGCTGGGCTGTGTATCATGTTAGCATCATCAGACCAGAGCAGCTTACAAATAATATCTGATGCTGCCATCTGGTGGTAGATGACGCCGCAGAAACTATTACAAGAACATAAACTTTACATCAGTGTCTTTTTTTAATCAGTGTTTTATGTTTATACCCATAGACAGATGCTATTCCCTGCCTTGCCCATCAAAGCTTCCCTTTGTGATAATGGTCGGTAGTAAATGCAGAGGCTCATGGCTGCTCAGGGTGCTGAGAGAAAGTGACAATTAGTGTCAACTCTCAACAGTACACGTACCTCCCCTTCTAAGGCTCAGGAACATCACCAAGGAGACAGAAAGAATGGAAGAGCTGGAAGATAGATAGGGAAGGGACTGTGGGATGCTCCATTCTGGGCATGGCATGGATCTAAGCGGTAATCTCACGGCAGCTGCCATTGCTTCCATTGGCTGGGGCTGCATAGGAGATAAATAACTCCCTTAAAGAAATACAGGAGAACACAGGTAAACAGGTGGAAGCCCTTAAAGAATTACCGGAAAACACAAACAAAAGGTGAAAGAACTGCACAAAACCATCCAACATCTAAAAATGGAAGTTGAAAGAATAAAGAAATCACAAAAAGTGACAACATTGGAGATTAAAATCCTAGGAAAGACATCAGGAGTCATACATGCCAGCATCAACAACAGAATACAAGAGATAGAAGAGAGAATCTCAGGTGCAGAAGATACCATAGAAAACATTGACACAACAGTCAAAGAAAATGCAAAATGCAAAAAGCTCTGCCCCAAAACTTCCAGGAAATCCAGGACACAATGAGAAGACCAAACCTAAGGATTATAGGTATAAATGAGAGCGAAGATTTACAACGTAAAGGGCCAGTAAATATCTTCAACAAAATTATAGAAGAAAACTTCCCTAACCTAAAGAAAGAGATATCCATGAAAATACAAGAAGTCTAGAGAACTCCAAAAAAAAAAAAAAAAAAAAAAAAAAAAAAAAAAAAAAAAAAAAACAAGACTGGGCCTGCCATCAGTCAAGACTGGAGAAAGACTCATGGGACCTTAAGCCATCCTGATGAAATGCTGGCTACTGGTGGATTCTAGGGGAAAGCCGTCCTTGTCTTTACTTGTGTATTCACAGGTGAGCCTGCCAGATGCCAAGGACTAGTTCAAAACCCACGTTCTGGTTTTCAGCACCACAGCTCTGGCTAAACCCAGTAGTAGGTCACCAAACAAAATGCAAAGACATGAATGTGAGAAAGGGATTTGTGAGGGGTAAAGAGGCGGGTGGAGGGAGGGAGGGAGTGAGTGGACAGAGTTAGAAGGGAGATAGGAGGAGGTGGGTGAAAGTAGTCATGGCATGTTATACATACATACATACATACATACATACATGTGTGTGTGTGTATACACACATATATATATGAAACTGTCAAATGAGAAAATTAATCAAAGTTAGATTTAAGAGAACCAATGCAAACCCAGTTCTTATGGATTCCAATTTGACTTCAGAATGAAGTAAGTACTATGTACATTTTTTGCCTATAAACTATTACTTGGAAAGCTCTTCTAATACTGCACAAAAAGACAGCAACATCATTTTAAAGACTTTTTTTTCCCTAATGGAATCGCAATACCTCTGAGTGGTATAAGGAAGCAGAGGACAGCAGTTGATGTCGAAGCAATCATTAAAATACTCGGTGTGATGTCTTCATTCGTAAGCCTGACCGAATACACTAACCCACTGCGGGCGCAGGGCTGGTGTGAGAGTGACTGATTCTATGAGCAAAGGGGCTGGGAACTTAGGGTCCTCTGCAGATGCAGTCGTTGTTCATAGATTGAGTGGTAGTGTTCGGAATGTGTTCGCTTATATGTAGAATAGGCTTGTGTCCAGTCAGTCTGATTAAATGCTATATAAAAAAAAGGCACTATTAGTAAATATCGCAAATATATACAACATGAATTTATTCAAAATAGTGCCTGCCATATAAATTTGTAGCTTATGTGTATTCAATATTGAACAAGCGACATGGAAAGTTATTTCTGTTCAAACTGATAATTTATGCTTAGCTGCAGAAAATAGTGCCGTTTTTGTTTTTTTTTTTTTTGTTGTTGTTGTTTTTTTTTTTAATTGCCAAAGCAGTGACGCATCCCTAGAGAGGTCCGGAGAGGACACTGGTATAGCTGCTCCAGAGGTGTACTTGCAAGGCTTGAGAATGTTTCCGGGTCACCCAGCTTTGTAGCACAATGTCTTCACCTTTCGTCCTCACACAGAGATGCTGTCAGGCCTCATCCTCACCTGGGATTTAAGACAACCCCATGAGGCCAACTTGCCGTCCCTCGCCCTGAACCTCCCTTCAAATAGCCATGCTGTCTTATTCATACTGCTGGGGGCACTTCACGTTGCCCCCACCCCCACCCCCCACTCCCCACCCCTATACCCCCCACACCTCCCCACGGTGCAGACCCTGCTCTGCTTGCATTCAGCAGAGCTTGGCACCGGGCCTTGCTGTGCCCTGCGGGGAGGTTGGAAGAGCCTCGATGAATTGAATACCCCGTCTTAACGCCGGGCTGCCCGTGTACCAAGAATTCTCTTCCTCATTGTACAGGTGAGAAAGGGAGGCCTGAGCGTGTTAGCGCATCAGTTGTCTATCCTGCATAATGAACCACTCAAGCGTGGAGTAACCAAGGAAATCATTGTTCACAATCCCACAATCCCGAGGCATCGCCCTTGGCTTGATTCACTCAAGGGGTTCTTAGGCTAGATTCACCGGAGTCACCCATGAGTCTAGGTTAAGCTGGTGAACTGCCAGGGACTCACTGTATTAGGTCTCAGGAAGAGGCAGGCCGTCTCTGTCCTAGCATTTTCCTGTATTAGGGTAGCTCAGGCTTCTTCACACAGAGTTGTTGTGTGACAAGCAAACACAGAAGCTTCGAAGCTCCTGCAGACCTGGTACAGGATGAAGCGTGGCCGCTCGGCATTCCCGTGATAAAGGAACACTGCTCCAGCTTTAAAGAATAGAGAAGCATTTCTCCATCTGAGGAGGAAGGAGTCAAAGGCTCAAGGACACTGGTATAGCTGCTCCAGAGGTGTAGTTATTTGCAAGGCTCGAGAATGTTTCCGGGTCACCCAGCACAATGTCTTCACATTTCGTCCTCACACCTTTGTCCTCCTGTCTCACAATTTCTTACAGCAAGCGAATTAGCAAGTGTTGATACACAGGCTTGAACCTGAGGAATCTGCTTCTGTCTGGGTTTTTTTGTTTGTTTGTTTTTGTCTCGTTTTGTTTTGTTTTTACTGTAGTGGCTACAGTGGAAGATGAAGGTTTCTTTCTTCAGTTACTCCTGCCTCCCGCCTGCTTCCATTCCACTTATTTACCTGGTGCCCTGTGACCACAGCGGTTTGACCCTTATGCTCAGATGGCTGGTTTGGAACTTAAAGGGAAGTTTTTGTAACGGGTAAATTTGATATGACCTCAGAAACCCTCATGAACATTCATTCCTGTTAACCGACTCTCCTCTGCCCTGATCCGGGAGCAGCGTGCATTTACGCTCATGTTCCCCAAACTCTCCCCTGACTCAGAAGCGTGAGTAACTACAGCCCATTCGATGACACTGCGTTAATTTAAAACCGTTCCTTATTGCGGTATCTAGAAACAATAAAGGGTCTGCTTTTTATGAGGAAGGAATTTAATTTCAGCAAAAGCTAATCTAAGTGTCACAATGAGCCTGATTCATGTGTTGGTTTTCTTAACAGGTTCTGAGAAACACTGGTGATACTTGGGAGAAGACTAGCTTGAGGCTGTCTTTAAATAGAGGGAGCCTATGCCTTGAAACTTAGTGCTGGCCAGCTTCTTAGAACGAATTAAGCCAGGATTAAATGAAATTAAAAAAAATGAGCAATATGTGAATTTTGTTAAAAGTTTAAGTTACCCACAACAGAATTAGTAAGTGTAATGTGTTTGCAAGATGCCAAACCTGCTGGTTAATACAGTAAGTACATTATTCAAACTCCAAGTCAGAAAATTTTCAGTATTGAAAAACAAGTTATCTGAATTTTTCAACTAAAGACACATTTTATTGTAAACCCAACACTCTGTTTTCAGCATAAAAAGTTGTCAGTAGCAGATAGGAAATTCTATGAAAATGTTTCGAATGAATCAATGAGTATCACTCATCTTGTTATCATAACATTTGGCACTGTTTAGAAATTAGCTATATTTAGCTTAATGGTGTACATAAGAGTGGAATTTCATCTTGTCTTTGTTACTTTTCTCTTTTTTTCTTTTTTTTATTTCTTATTGAAAAAGGAAGTAAAAACATTTTATGATAAAATTAAAGATTTATATGGAAAATGTTTCTGACAAAATTGAAGAAGCATATAGAAAAACACATTAAGATTGACAATTTTCATGGAAAATTAAACAGTAAAATGGTAGAAATAAAAAAATTGCTAAATTAATTGAAAAAGGAAGTAGAAACATTTTATGATAGAATTGAAGATTTACATGGGAAATATTTCTAATAAAATTGTAGAAAAATGTAAAATAACATTAAAATTGAAGATTATCATGGAAAATTACAGATAAAATGGTAGGCATAAAATATTTCTAAGTTGATTGAAAGTAGAATTATAAACATTTTCTGATAAAATTGAAGATCTACACAGAAAATATTTCTGATAAAATTCAAGAAATATAGAAAAACACATTAAAACTGGCTATTTCATGGAAAATTATACCGATAAAATGGTAGGCATAAAAATATTCCTAAATTGATTGAAAGTGGGATTATAAACATTTTCTGACAAAATTGAAGATTTACATAGAAAATATTTCTAATAAAATTGAAGAAATATATAGAAAAAATGTTAAAATTAAAGATTATCATGGAAAATAATACAGTTAAAATGGTAGACATAAAAACATTACTAAATTGATTGAAAGAGGAATCACAAACATTGTCTGATAAAATTGAAGATTTACATGAAAAATATTTCTGTTAGACTATGTTTTTTGTTGGGGAATTGAGTCCATTGATGTTATAAGATATTAGGGAATAGTGATTGTTGTTTCCTGTTATTTTTGATGTTATTTTTATGTTTGTGTGGTTACTTTCTTTTGGATTTGTTGGGAAAAGATTACTTTCTTGCTTTTTCTAGGGTGTAGTTTCCTTCCTCTTGTTGGCGTTTTCCATCTATTATTCTTTATAGGGCTGCATTTGTGGAAAGATATTATGCAAATTTGGTTTTATCATGGAATATCTTGGTTTCTCCATCTATGGTAATTGAGAGTTTTGCTGGATATAGTAGTTTGGGCTGGCATTTGTGTTCTCTTAGGGTCTGTATGAGATCTGCCCAGGATCTTCTAGCTTTCATCGTCTCAGGTAAGAAGTCTGGTGTAATTCTGATAGGCCTGTCTTTATAGGTTACTTGCCCTTTTTCCCTTACTGCTTTTAATATTCTTTCTTTGTTTAGTGCATTTGGTGTTTTGATTATTATGTGCTGGGAGGACTTTCTGGTCTAGTCAAGTCTGGTTGGAGTTCTGTAGGCTTCTTGTATGTTCATGGGCATCTCTTTCTTTAGGTTAGGGAAGTTTTCTTCTATAATTTTGTTGAAGATATTTACTGGCCCCGTAATTTGTAAATCTTCTCTCTCTCTTATACCTATAATCCTTAGGCTTAGTCTTTTCATTGTGTCCTGGATTTCCTGGATGTTTTGGCTCAGGAGCTTTTTGCATTTTGCATTTTCTTTGACTGTTGAGTCAATATTTTCTATGGTATCTTCAGCCCCTGAGATTCTTTCTTCAATCTCTTGTATTCTGTTGTTGATGCTTGCATCTATGACTCCTGAATTCTTTCCAAGATTTCCTATCTCCCGAGATGTCTCACTTTGTGATTTCTTTATTGTTTCTACTTCCATTTTTAGATCCTGGATGGTTTTGTTCAGTTCCTTCACTTGTTTGTGTTTTCCCATAATTCTTTAAGGGATTTTTTGTGTCTCCTTTTTAAGGGCCTCTACCTGTTCACCCATGCTCTCCTGTATTTCTTTCAGGGATTTTTGTGTTTCCTCTTTAAGGGCTTTTACCTTTTGACCCATGTTATCCTGGATTTCTTTAAGGGAGTTATTTATATCCTTCTTGATGTTCTCTAACAGCATCGTGAGATGAGACTTTAAATCCAACTCTTGCTTTTCTGGTGTGTTGGGGTATCCAGGACTTGCTTTGGTGGGAGAACTGGGCTCTGATGTTTCCAAGTAGCCTTGGTTTCTGTTGGTAGGGTTCTTGTACTTGCCTTTCACCATCTAGTTATCTCTGGTGTTAGTTGGTCTTGTTGTCTCTGGCTGGAGCTTGTCCCTCCTATGGGCCTGTAAACCTGTGTCTGTACTCCTGGGAGACCAACTCTCTTCTGGCAGGATCTGTGCACAGAAGGCTGTGGAGTTGTCTGGTTCCCTGCTGCAAATGGCAGCTGGAAGGGAAGACTCCTGTCCTTTGTTCCTTTTCAAGGAAGGAAGCACGGCAGCAGAAAGACAAGCATGTTGCTAGAACAACTGAGACCTTACTTATATCTTGAAACACAGCCATGAAGCAGATGGAAGTTAACAGTCACACATCTCTTTTGATGATGCTGTATCTCCTAATCCTCCCAATATAATTCTACTGGGTACCAAGCATTCCTGTATAGGAGTCTATGAAGGCCATTCTCATTCAAACAACTATACTTTACATATAGTCACATTATAATACAAAACTTCAAAAGTATTTAGTCCAACTTCAAAAGTCCCCATAGCCTTCCAGTCTCAACACAGAATATTTTTTAGTTAATAAAGTTATTTATTTACTTTACATCCCAATGGCCACAGCTTTCCCTCTCTCCTCTCCTCCAAGTCACTCCCTTACCCCCCCCCCAAACCACCTTTCTTCCTCTTAGAAAAGGGGAGGCCTCCCACAGATATCAACCAGATATCAAGATATCCTTCTTCCTCCTTGGGTTTCCCAAGTTCTGCCTAATATTTGACTATGGGTCTCTGCATCTACTTCCATCAGTTGCTGGGTGAAGCTGATATGTTTTGTAAAGTGTAGTATGATGTGCTGGGAGGGGGTGCCTTAGTGCGGCCCCAAGGTACCAGTAATTGGACAGGTCTGGTATAAAATAGAGCTTATTTGGGGGACAGGGAAGAGGGATTGAGAAGAGAGTAGAGGCAGGGAAAGGGAGGGGACAGAGAAGGACACACACAGACAGAGACAGAGAGAGACAGAGAGACAGAGACAGAGAGGAGAAAGAGGTTGGCCAGGAATGCAGTGGAGATGGAGGAGAGGCCAGAGACAGGCCTGAGAGAGGGAGAGAGAGAGAGAGAGAGAGAGAGAGAGAGAGAGAGAGAGAGAGAGAGAGAGAGAGAGAGAGAGACAGTCCTTTTTGTAGCAAGCCAGCCTACCTGACTGTTGCTTGGGAACTGTTGGATGGAGCCTAGGAGGAATGCTAACATGTTAACAGAAGCATCTCTGATGACAGTTATGCTAGGTTCCTGTCTGCAAGTATAGCAGAGTATCATTAATGGTGTTGGGTGCTGGCTCCCTCTCATGGCGTGGGTCTCAAGCTGGGCCTATCATTGGTTGGCCTCAAATTCTGCTCCATCTTTTACCCTTGCACATCTTGTAGGCAGGGGGAATTGTGGGTATAAGGTTTTGTGCTGGGTTTGTACATACCATGTCTGTCTTTCTGGGTCTGAGTTACCTCACTCAGAATGTTATTTTATAGTTCCATCCATTTGCCTACAAATTTCATGATGTCCTTGTTTTTAATAGCTGAGTAGCATCTCATTGTGTAAATGAACCACATTTTCTTTAACTGTTCTTCAGTTGAGGGACATGTAGATTGTTTCCAGTCTCTGGCTATATGAATAAAGCTGCTATGAACATAGTGGAGCATGTGTCCCTGTGGTACAATGGGGTATCTTTTGAGTACATGCCCAGGAGTAGAACAGCTTGGTCTTGAGGTAGATCTACTCCCAGTTTTCTGAAAAACTGCCAAATTGATTTCCAAAGTGGTTATATAAGTTTATTCGCCCACCAGCAATGGAGAAGTGTCCCCTTGTTCCACATTCTTGTTGACATGAGCTGTCACTTGAGTTTTTGATCTTAGCCAGTCTGGTGACTGTAAGATGAAATCTCAGAGTCTTTGATTTGATTTTCCCTGACGACTAAGGACGTTGAACATTTCTTTAAGTGCTTCTTAGCCATTAGTGATGCCTCTGCTTAGAATTCTGTTTAGCACTGTACCCCATTTTTTAATTGGATTATTTCGTTTGTTGATGTCTATTTTCTTAAGTTCCTTACATATTTTGGGTATCAGCCCTCTGTCAGATGTAGGGTTAGTGAAGAGCTTTCCTCATTCTGTAAACTGCCATTTTGTCCTTTTGATAATGTCCTTTGCCCTGTATAGAAGCTTTTCGGTTTCATGAGGTCCCATTTATTAACTGTTGACCTAAGCCTGAGTTGTTCACAGTTTTGAAGCCCTGTGTGTCCACTGTCCTTCAAACCACCACATCTATATTTGATACACATTGTGTTTGTTTGCTTCCAAAGAACAAAGACTCAGTTTACCTCAAATAAAACCAGGTGTGATGATGTCTCATATCTGTATTTCTCACACTCAATAGGCGGAGGCAGAGGCATGACCCTAGGTCAGCCTAGGCTACAGAGTGGGACTCTCTAAGAGACAAGTCTTCTAGAGACTGGAGTGGAATCCAAAGCTGCAGCAATGAAGCTCAGTAGGAAGAAAGTTGTCACTGTGACTGTGCCGCTCTCCACGGGAGGCCTTATCCCACACACAGAACTACAGGTGATTGAAGAAACAGGGAACCGGAGAGGTGGCCTTCTCCGGGGAAGCGGGAAAGCTCACACTAATTAGTTACTCAGTGCAAAACAATCAACCCTGAAAACACACATATAGTTAACATTATACAGGCTGAACATTATATTTAGCAACATATATGTATAGACATCTGTGCATGCAATAACAATTAGTGAAAAAAAGGTCATAAATTTGAAGGAGTTAGGAGCAGTGTATGGGAGGGATTAGAGAGAGAAAAGGGGAGACATATAATTAAATGATAATCTCAAAAATATAAAAATAAAAAAACTAAACCTGACTTTTTAATGATATGCTTAATTTTTTTTCTTTAGCCTCTATTTTTAGGATTTTGTGCCCCATTCTTTACTACTGGGAGGGTGAATAAATCCCAACCCTCGCTGTGGCAAGGCAAGGTACAGCGTCAAATTTAAAAAAAAAAATAAGTGTAATGAGTAAATGTAAACCAACATTATTGTTACGTCACTGTGTGATTTAGAATCACACCAAGCCTTTCTTCTTCTTGGGTTCCAGAGGTTACTCCAGCCCATAGCTAAGTATGGGAAGCAGTGCTTGGGACCCGGACTTGGGGCGAGGTCTAGACTCCTCAGTGTTTTCCAGGTGTTTAGAAGAGAGCTTGACCACCCACTACTGCAGCTAAGAGTGGCTTCATGCTGTCAGACACCGGCTGTTCTGAAGCCTGGATTGTGACTTTTAAAAGTTCCAGCTAACCTTTTTCCTCTTTCAAAACACTTCATCCCCTTTCTCCTCCCTTTCTCCTTTCTTTCTTGTTCTTTCTCTACTCTCAGATTCACAGTGCTAAATTTACAGTGGATTGTCATTACCATTTGGGTAAAGATTTTCTCCCATTTTGTTCTCTCTCTGTCTCGGTCTCTGTGTCCCTGTCTGTCTCTCTGTCTGTCTCTCTATCTCTCTCTGTCTCTCTATCTGTCTGTCTCTGTCTGTCTGTCTCTCTGTCTCTGTCTGTCTCTCTGTCTCTCTCTCTCTCCTATATGTCTCCTCTCATAGGCTGCTATAGTAGTGTGTTTCGTACACAGTCTTAAATTTGCTTGTGTCTTTCCTATACCCCTGTGAAACAGCTCACCATCTATTTCGTCACAGATCTGTGGTGCTCCCTTATCCTCCTCCAATCTTCTAGCTCTCTGATTTGAAACGCTGTCTCATTGGCTAATCCCATAGCAGTGTTTTCTGCAAAAATCTTTAGCTGTTCTAAATATTGCACAGAATAAGTTTTCCACTCCTTTGGGCATCTTTCCCGGAGTTGATTTAGTTATGTAAGAGGAACTTTAGTTTTCTGTGCTCATTTAAACTAACACTTTTAACTTTAAACAAATATGCCTGGTATTTTGACTAATGTTGCCCTAAATTTAAACATTACTTTGGATAACACTGGTCACTTTTCAGTGTATCTGTAAAATGTTAAATGATTACACAATCATGTGTTGATAGGGAAGTGATTCTTTAAAGACTTCCATTTCTCAGTTGCCACAATCTATGATTACGCTGCCTTCCACTGTAAAAGAAATTTTGCCAATGTTGATTGAGTTAAAGATCTACCAAGGAGGTTGCCCTAGATATTCTCAAATGTCTCACATAACTAACAAATACTACATTTAAAGGAAGACAGGAGGGCCAGAAGCAGACAAGGAGATACAAATATTGTCTCAGAAAAAAGGCAGGATAATTCTGGGTGGCAAACCAAGGAATGCAGACAACTTCTTGAAGCTGAAACAGGCCCAAGGTTACTTCTCTCCTAGGACCTCCAGGAAGAAGGCAGCCCTGTTGACTCCAGCTGCGGATGCCACTACTCTCTAATGTTCTGCCTCTGAAATTTGCTAACGTTGGAATAATATATTTTCTTTATTACATGACTGAATAGGATTGAATTTTCATTTCTTTTACTGGACTCCTATTCCTAACTCATACACATATATGAATATATTATATTTCTAATTAGTACAAAGAAAAAAGAAGCCCAGAGAGAACATAAGTTTTTCCAACAGCCAAAATTAAAATCCTCTTATTTTAATGGTTTTGAGGTGTTTAGTCTTCTCCTAAAAATAGAGCTCTGTGTATACTGCTTTAGGGTTTCGTAACATCTTCTTTAAAGTTACAATTAGTTTGTACCCTGGAGTCCAGCAAATGCAATCACGTTTAGCTTATGTGCTGGAGTCCAGCAAATGCAATCACATTTAGCTCATGTGCTGGAGTCCAGCACATGAAGTTAGGTACAGGAAACCTGTTGCTGCTGAAGCAAGTCTAGAGTAAGGAGCCTCCTCACGCTCCACACAGGCCTGACCTCTTCCTGCAGGGCCTGCAAAGACGATCCCCCAGACAGAGATGGAAACTAAGCATCTGGATGGTCTCAAGGGGTTTCCCACGGAGGGTTCAGTTTGGCTCTCCTGTGGGTTTCTGCCATACTTGTATAACAATTCTAACTTCGACTGTATTTGATTTGTTCTGTACTCTGCTTCTGGTGAATATTGAACGGGCTAAAATGGGATTCGCAAATGGCAAAGTTATTAATAGGAGCCTAAGAACCACATTAGATAAGACTAGAAATGTATAGGGCTATAGGGAACAAAGGATTGAATACAGCTTGCTTGTGTGATGTAGTAAATTAATTGCATGCCTAGTGGTGTTATGATCTGTCAGAATATTATTTCAAATGCTGGATATATACAGCCCTCTTTTCCCTGGTTAGTTGCAAATGCCTGTCCATGTGTTTTCTGCTAGCAAACGAGGAAATTCATCACTGAGCCATTACCACCACCAGTGGTCGCTCTCTTTCATCCACCTATGATGTGTTACATTTTTTTTAATTATTAAAGCGATTTTTTTTAATCTTTTGCACAAATGAATAGTCACGACATCCCTGCCCTTTCCACGTGTCCATTTTGAAGTCATTGTTTCACTCCTGTGAATACAGACTATTTTTGATTTTCAAGCATTATGTTTTCAAGTAAGGTGGTTTTTATTTAAATCATGGAGGCTGCTGTATGTGGCGGCTCAATCATGATAAAAAGAGGTCCACGCTGTGGGAAATAAGTGTGTGCATGAGCTAAGGGTGGATGGGAAGCAGCGCGTAATAGGACAAAGCGTTTGTTCCTTAGCCAGCATGCCAGAGTTCAGACACGGTAGAAAGGAAACAGAAGGGCAACTGCAGCAGTAGGGTCTGAATTATCTTGGACTTAACAGGACAGAGAAAGAACATACACCTTATCGTGCTCCATTCCAGAAAAGCTACGTACATAGGAAAAGGCAACAGAAAAGCATAATGAGAAAAATCAGCAAGCAACGGGGTAGGTAGCTTAAGAGAATATAAAAGATGGATGCCGGAGGCCCACAAGCACAGTAGGAAGCTGGCTTGGGGGACCTAACATAGGTCATCAGAGGTCAGCAGCAGCTTTAAACAAGCGTCTGTGAACACCTGTGGCCTGGTACCGTACAGCCACCATCTCAGACCCTTTCACCTGTGTTACACTCTCTCAGAATGATGGAAGAGCCCACGTATGCCTGCCTCACCTGCTCTAAAACCCAAGCTTCCCAACGTGAGAGGAGGGAGTGTTTTAGAAAGAAACCAAGTTTCCATTAGGAGAAATGCAGACGAGTGCTGGATTAGGAAGAGAGGAGACATATCCATTATATGCTGGATACATACAGCCCTCTTTTCCTTGATTAGCTGCAAATGCCTGTCCACAAAAAAGCTCTGATATAAAAATCAGATAATGGTGTCTGATAGAAGGAGTTCGGGGTCATTTCAGTTTGAAAAAGCTATTTACAACTCTAGCCAGAGAATCAGGTAGCCTAACAGCAAACTCTCACCTCTTCTTCTGCCCCTCCAAATACAATCCCAGAGTCTCATCTCCAGCACTGCAACAGAGCACCTGAGCAGCCCCGCCCCCCATCTCCAGTGGATCCCACAGATCTTCCCCTTCTAACTTCCCTTCCCCCATTGGTTGTTATGTCCCTCCTCCAACTCCAGTAGACACTCCCTGTCAACAGTCAAAGATGTAGGTCAGCTAATTGCAATCTTTCTCCCTTTGCTCCTCTAAAATAACCCCCTAGTTTCTCTCCACTCTGCAGCAGACACCTGCTGAGCCCTACTTCTCTGCACCATCACCAGTGGATAACACAGACATCCCCTCTGAGGTCCCCTCCCTCCACTCACTGCTTTCTCCCAGCCTCCAGCTCCACAGGCCACTCTGACCAGGCTAACTCCAGACCTTTACCTCTTTGTCCGTTCCATCAAATCCAATCACTCAGTCTCACTCCCAAATCTGTAGCAGACCTTTTGTTGTGGCCTCTCCTTACTCTCCTCACTCCCTGTCCCCATTGGCAGGGAACTAAGTAGCTCTGCTTTCTTCCCTCGTGTGAAACTCCTCCACTGCTCCCATCCCATTCCTAAATATCAGGTCCCAATACCCAACAACACATTTTTCCTGGAATTCCCAGTGCCCATGCCTTTCAGGTTCCCAAAAGGTTTTCTCAAGGGAAACATGGGCACCACACTTTCCTAAGAACAAGAGAGAAAAACAAAACAAGAAATAAATATCCACCCAACAAAGACAAGACCAAATATCAGTATCTCAAGTTATAAGCTACCTAATCCCAGATGCCCATACACCGCGAAAAAAATCAGTCAATAACAGCCAGGACAATGTCTCCCCAAGGGTCCAGAAATCCTATCACAGAAGTTCTTGAATATTCCAATCTTAAGGCATAAATAAAATATCTTAAAACATTTCTTGCGCTAGATAGAAGTCCATAAAGAGGAAACAAATAAGTTCCTTAAAGAAATATATGAAGACATAAATAAACAGTGGTAGGAAATTAATAAAACCATTCCAAGCACAGAAGTGGAAATAACATCAACAAAGAAAACTCAAACAGAGGGAAATCTGGAAATAAAAAAATTTAGAAACTTGACAAGAATCACAGAGACAAATCTCAGGCACTGAAGATAAGATAAAAGAAATGAATACCTTGGTAAAGATGTTAAAATTTAATAAATATTTGCATAAAACATCCAGGAGGAAGCCTGTGACAATATGAAAAGACCAATCCTAAAAATAAAAGGAATACAAGGAGAAGAAACACAGATTAAAGGCCAAGAAACTATCCTCAACAAAATCATAGAAGAAAATTTTCCTAATCTAAAAGAAGAGATGCCTACCAAAGTACAAGAAGCTCACAGATCACTGAACAGATTGGACCACAAAAGAAAATCCCCTTGGCACATAATAATAAAAACATGAAACATACAGAACACAGAAAGAATATTAAAACCTGCAAGAGGAAAAGACTAAGCAATATATAAAAGCAGACCAATTACACTTGACTTCTCAATGGGGACTCTAAAAGCCAGAAGGGTTTGGTCAGAAGTGCTGCAGATTCTAAGAGACCACAGATGACAGCCCAGACTACTTTATACCGCAATACTTTTAATTGCCATAGAAAATAAAACATTCCATGATAAAATCAAATTTAAGCAATACTTATGTACAAATCTAGTCCTACAGAGGTTGCTAGAAGGTAAACTCCAACCTAAAGTCATTAACCACATCCAAAAAAAAAAAAAAAACCCACAGGGGACAAATAATTCCAGGATGTCAAAGGCAAAAGAAAGAAAACAGGTGCATCCACCACCAGCACCACCACTACCATCACCACCACAACAACAACAACAATAACAACAACAAAATAATAGGAATCAACAATCATTAGTCGTTGATCATTCTCAATACCAATGGTCTCAATTCCCCCAAAGGATAAAGACTAACAGGATGGATGTCCAAACAAGATTCATCCTTCTCCTACATCTAAGAAACACACCTCAACATCAAAGATAGCCATCACCTCAGGGTAAAAGGTTGAAAACAGATATTCTACATAAACTGACCTAAAAATCAAGTTGCGTAGACATTTTAAATTGGAAAGGATGAAGTAAAAATATCTCTATTAGCAGTATAATATCACTTATGTGATGGTATACATAAGTGACCCTAAAAATTCCACAGAGGAGATCCTACAGCTGATTAGCTCGTGTTGGCAATGATATGGAGTTAAACAAATACTCACTCATTGTTGGTAGGAGTGCAAATTCATATAGCTACTATGGAAATCAGTGTGGAGGCTCCTCGGGAAAATAGAAATCAACCTATCTCAAGATCCAGCTGTACCACCCTAGGGCATAAAGGAAGCTTCATCCTACCACAGAGACACTTGCACACACATGTTCATTGCTGCTATTTTCATAATGGCCAGAAGTTGAAAACAACCTAGATGGCCCTCAATAAAAGAATAAATAAAATGGGGTACATTTATCTAATGGAATATTACTCAGCCATTAAAAAAAAATGACACCAAGAAATCTGCAGGCAGATCGATGGAACTAGAAAATAAACATCCCGAGTGAGGTATCCCAGACATAGAAAGACAAATATAGTATGTATTCCCTTACATGTGGATATTAGCTGTGAAGGGAATGATAACCAAGCTATAAATCCATAGAACTAAAGAAAGTAGGTATAGAGTAAGGAGCTGGAGGGAACAGATAGATAGATCTCATTAAGAAAAGGGAAATTATATAGATATGGCTGAGCTGGAAGGGTCAAGAGGGGAAGAGAGAAAGGAGGAATTGTGAGAGGGAATATAGGGAGAGAATGCTAAAATAAAGAGGCATTGAGGGGCTGTATGAAAACCTAATACTGGTCTTCAAATATATACATATATGAAGGCAATCTAAATGAAATCACCAAATAATGGGGAAGACAGAGTCCCAACTCAACATCTCATGTCATCAAATGAAGCTTCCAGTACCAGGATTGGGTTACATCTAATTGAGTTGTTGTTCAAAGGGGTCCCACGGGTACCCCCAAACAAGCTAGGTTGTTGCCAAGACAATACTAGATTGTTCTCCACAAACTGACAGCAATGCTCTATGACTAAATACAAACATATTAAATGGAGATGTTAAGCTGGTGCCTATATCCATGTGTTCCAGCATCTTTGGTATTGGAAGGTATTCTGTGCACTACCGAAAAAGTGGCATAAATACAGAGCCAGCCACACCCTTTAGCTAAGATATTATACTTCTTGCAAGGTGTGTTGGGGCAATGGTGGCACAAAGTTTGTGCCTACCTAAGTAGTACCCAACTAAGACTCAATTTGACTTAAGACCCATTCCATGAGATGTAACTTGTACCCAACACCGTTTGGGTGACCAAGAAAGTGAAACTAGTTAGCCCAGGGACCCAGGGTAAATCCAAATATTACTGATCTAAAAGAAGAAGAAAAAAGTAGTGATAAAATGACTCCTAATGATATTCTGCTGTACTTATAGATCAGTGCTTTGTTCAGCCATTACAGGAGCCGCTTCGTCATTCGGCAAATGGGAGCAAACACAGAGACCCACAGACAGGCCTTACACAGTGAGAGACCTCGTAACACTCAGCCACCAGTGGTATGGGGAAATAAATGGGATGTCCTCATCAGATTCCTCTCCCTCAGAGCTCAGGAAACCCCATGGAAGAGGAAGCAGAAAGAGTCTAAGAGCCAGAGGGGAAAAAGGACACCAAGGAAACAAGACCCTCTAAATCAACTGAGCAAAGCCCACAGGACATCGCAGAGACTGAAGCAGTAGGCACAGGGCCTGCACCAGGTCCTCTGCATACATATTACAGCTTCCAGTTTAGCGTATCTATGGGACGCCTGAGTGAACAAACAAGTGGGTCTCTGATTCTTGTGCCTTCTCTTGGACTCTTCTGTTGGTTTGTCTAGTCCAACTCCTAAGGGATAGTTTTTGTTTTATCTTATTATACTTTGGTTCGTTATATTTTTTTAGAATGAATGAATGAATGAATGAATGAATGAATGAATGAATACCTAACCACTAGGATAAAGGTTAACAACTGAACTATCATTTATACCTGCTGGGAAAGGGAGAATCCCGTTTTCCCCCGTAGGGCACTGGGAATATAATTCCAGGACAACAGTCCTTGTACTCATGAGTAGTTGACCAACGCATAATGGACTCCACAGTTCTTTATGTGTGCTTTTGATTACAGTTTGGTGGATTTTGGTTTTTGTTTGTTTGTTTGCTTTTCTTTGGGGACATGGCTTTTGCTTTTGTTTTTGTTTTCTTGGTTTAAAGGAGTTTTAATGTCGCATTGGGTTTTTGTTTATCTTTCCAGAAAAACTTAAAAGTTGGGAGGAGGGGAGGATTTGTGGGAGGGAAAGAATATAAAATAAAAATAATATAATAAAAAGACTATATTAAATAAATTAATTTCCTATCTTTAAAAAAAATAGCTATTTACCATAAGATTATGCATTGGGGATTTAAACAAGAATTATTTAAATATGCATTGGGAAGGGTGGAGCAGGCTAACGGAAGAGCCTCAAGCCTCAGGGGTGCTCAGATCAAGGAAGTGAATAATAAAGGTGAGGCTGTAACAGAGGCTTAATGAAGGATAGAGAAAAAAATAGAACTCTTCTTTCTTTTCCTTTTGGGGTTGCTGAAGATGAGCCCAGAGCCTTGTTCTGCCATGAAAACAGGTAACGCACAAGCTACCAGCCAGGCCACCGCAGCTCAAGATCACTGACACTAGTGTCTATTTTGTTTCTGTTCTATCAACTGAAAAAAAGTTAAAATAAGTGAGAAGGCAAGCAAAGGGTATCCTCCACACTTAAAAAAAAACATCCTAACAAATTATACCTCTCTCTCTCTCTCTCTCTCTCTCTCTCTCTCTCACACACACACACACACACACACACAAGCAACTTGCCAATGTGACCAAGGAGTTACTGTCAAGAACTTTTACAAAGTTCATGGAACAATGTCAGAAGCTGAAACAGTGCTTCCTGGACTTATTAAAAGCGAACCCTTATTAGGTGGTGGTGGTTCAGGCCTTTAATCCTAGCACTCGAGAAGCAGTGACAGACAGATCTTGTCTACAACCTGGTCTACAGAGCTAGTTCCAGGACAGCCAGGGCTACGCAGAGAGACCCTGTCTTGAAAAACAAAAACAAAACAAAAAAAGTGCACACTGGCAATCCTAGAACTGAAGCCAGGAATAAAATTCCAAGTTGCTTATTAAGGAGACAGCATGCCAAACTGTAGACAGAAAACTAACACATGGCCGGGCTTCACAAAAGTAAGCAAAGTTGTAAATGAAGAAGGCTTGGTTCTATGTCCCCGTTCTATCCATAAATAGCAAGTGACTATGCCACAGCGGATGAGTCCTATGAATCACAGTATCCTTCCTCTGGGAAATGAGGCTGACTCTTGAAAACTTCTTTAATGTTAGTCAAAGAGAATGCATCAGCCCCGGCTAGTCTATGGGGGCCTCAGTTCTTTCAGCCTTGCTGTCCCCAAGTGGAAAGGCTGCCATTCATTAAGAACCAAGTCATGTATTGGGTACTTACATCATCTTAGGAAACACAATGGGCCTATGGTGGAGGTACTAACAATCACCTTTTTTTTTTTTTTTTTTTTTTTTTTTTTTTTTTTAATTTAATTTTATTTTATTTTTTTAATTTACATTCCAAATCACTTCCCCTTTCCCGTTTCCTCCCTCCCCGAAAGTCCCATAAGCCCCCTTCCCTCCCTCTTTTCTCCGTTCAACCCCCTCTCATTACTCTGTCCTGGCGTTCCCCTACATCCAGTCTTTCCAGGACCAGGGGTCTCTCCTTCCATCTTTTTAGAAATCTATTGATATGCTGATTGTGTCTAGGGTATTCTGAGATTCTGGGTCAATATCCCCTTATCAGTGACTTCATACCATGTGTGATCTTTTGTGATTGGGTTACCTCACTAAGGATGATATTTTCAAGTTCTGACCATTTGCCTAGGAATTTCGTGAATTCATTGTTTTTAATTGCAGAGTAGTATTCCATTGTGTAAATATACCACATCTTCTGAATCCATTCCTCCGTTGAGGGACATCTGGGTTCTTTCCAGCTTCTGGCTATTATAAATAAGGCTGCTATGAACATAGTGGAACATGTGTCCTTATTGCATGCAGGTAAAGTCTCTGGGTATATGCCCAGGAGTGGTATAGCCGGATCCTCCGGGAGTGTCATGCCCAGTTTTCTGAGGAGCCGCCAGACTGCTTTCCAGAGTGGTTGTACCAGCCTGCAATTCCACCAGCAGTGGAGGAGTGTTCCTCTTTCTCCACATCCTCGCCAACAACTGCTGTCTCCTGTGTTTTTGATCTTAGCCATCCTGACTGGTGTGAGATGGAATCTCAGGGTTGTTTTGATTTGCATTTCCCTAATGACTAAGGATGATGAACATCTCTTTAGGTGCTTCTCAGCCATTAGATATTCTTCAGGTGAGAACTCTTTGTGGAGCTCTGTACCCCATTTTTTAATAGGGTTACTTGCCTCTCTGGAGTTTAACTTCTTGAGTTCTTTGTATATCTTGGATATTAGCCCTCTGTCGGATGTAAGGTTGGTAAAGATCATTTCCCAGTTAGTTGGTTGCCGCTTTGTCTTTTTGACGGTGTCTTTTGCCTTGCAAAAACTTTGTAATTTAATGAGGTCCCATTTGTCTATTCTTGATCTTAGAGTATAAGCTATTGGAGTTCTGTTCAGGAAATTCTCCCCTGTGCCCATATGTTCAAGGTTCTTCCCTAGTTTCCCTTCTATTAGTTTCAGTGTGTCTGGTTTTATGTGGAGATCTTTGATCCACTTAGAATTGAGCTTAGTGCAAGGAGATAAGGATGGGTCAATTTGCATTCTTCTGCATGTTGACCTCCAGCTGAGCCAGCACCATTTGTTGAAAAGGCTATCTTTTTTCCACTGGATGGTTTTAGCTCCTTTGTCAAAGATCAAGTGACCATAGGAGTGTGGATTCATTTCTGGGTCTTCAATTCTGTTCCATTGATCTACATGTCTGTTACTGTACCAATACCATGCAGTTTTTAACACTATACTCAAAGGATAAGCAGGCTGAGAAAGAAGTAAGAGAAATAATACCCTTTACGATAGCCACAAACCATATTAAGTATCTTGGCGTGACGCTAACCAAACAAGTGAAAGATCTGTATGACAAGAACTTCAAGTCTCTGAAGAAAGAAATTGAAGAAGACCTCGGAAGATGGAAAAATCTGCCATGCTCATGGATTGGCAGGATTAATATAGTAAAAATGAGCATCTTACCAAAAGTAATACACAGATTCAATGCAATCCCCATCAAAATCCCAACTCAATTCTTCATAGAGTTAGAAAGAGCAATTCAAAAATTCATCTGGAATAACAGAAAACCCAGAATAGCTAAAACTATTCTCAAGAGTAAAAGAACCTCTGGGGGAATCAGTATCCCGGACCTCAAGCTGTACTACAGAACAATCACCTTTTATAAAGAGTGAATGTGAGGCTCAGAGTCTCTAATTGGATCAGAAAGGATCGGCGTGCATCCTGAAGTCTGGAATTCAGGTGATATGTGCCCCGTCTGATCATGGTGGACAGAATGAACACGTCTATGATGAGATAACACTGCAGTGAATACTGCAATGAAAACTGTCTAACTTTTGGATATTAAAACATATTGTAAAACAGGATGGTTCAACTGGCAAAAGCACTCAATACCCAAACCCAGTTGCCTGAATTTGGTCGCTGAAGCCCACAAGTAAAAGCCAGATGTCATGATGTGTGTCTGTGATCCCAGAATCATCAGGAAGCTCAAGGCCAGCTACCAGGAAACATGAAACAAGGCAGAAACAACAGAAGAAGAAACACCAACCTCAGCAAGGTAGAAGGAGAAAAGCTACACCCAAACGCTGTCCTTTGACCATGTGTGCACCATGCCACGCACACACACATACACACAGAGCAATGATAAATAATAATGATTAAAAAATAGTAATGGAAGGAATAATCTTAAAAATATACTCATGATGCCCATCTCATTAAAAGTTTCTTCTGATATGTTTTATAAACTACTTCACTGAAGGAATAGAAAACAATTCTGATTAAATTTTCAATAAAACTCTAAGGATTAGCAGTAATATTTTACACAAAGATTATATTTTATTAAGATATCACATCCATATAAGATGTGGTATAGCTAATTCACTACAGCGTAAGCATTCAAACAGTGAAATGTATAAAGGCTGGTGCTAATTTTTGGTACAGTTGCAGAAGAGGTGGTCAGATGTAGGGAAGTCCTAGTGTTTACCTCGGCCACTCTACAATGCCAGTGTGATCCAGAGAACTGAAGGTCAAAAATCCACCAAATGACCAGTTGCAGCAATTGACAAGAAAAGTCTTAGGGATGACAAATACACAAGGAGCCAAACACGTGAGGGCTGAAACAACTCTTAGCTAGTGGACTCGCTGAAGGAGGAGCTGGACTCAGCCTTGGGACCACTCTGGGGTTCTAGGTAGGACTTTAGGTGGTCCTAAAAGCAGACAGTGTGTGAGGTGGCTAGTGGACAGTAGGCAGGCAGGAGGACTGGCTCTGGGGGTCCCTACCTGGGGTTCTGGGTTGGATCCACTCAATTCCAGAGCTGAGTAATGGGAGCCGTGGATGGTGCAGGAGGACTGGCTCTGGAGGTTCCGACCTGAAATTCTGGTTCAAAATTCACAGTTCCATGTTGGCATAGTGGATTGGGTGACCAATTGGCAGGCAAATGGCTCTGGGGGTTCCAGTCAGACTCCAAATGATCTGTAGCTGAGGGAAGGGTGGGGTAACAGGAAGGTTGGTAGTTAGAAGACCTGGGGGTCTCTACCTGGGGTTCTAGATCAATGCCTACAATGTCCCAGAGCCAAGCAGTAGCTGATAGGCAGTTCTCATTTTTTTTTTTAGTTAAAAATAAAAGGAAACCTTTTTCTGTCCATCACTTTGAGACTTCCAATTTAGAAAAGTAAAGGGAGTTAAAATTGTAGCGCATGCCCAGCAATAGATGGCCAACACCAAACTGACTCGATAGCATCTTTTGAACTTCTTTGCCTCCTAAGGTTGAGGCAAGGGGATTTTTGGTTTTGGGTTTGCTTCTTGCCTTCAGAGTTCTTTGTGTGTAGAATATGGTTTCTGATTTTGTGTTTTTAAGGGATTCCCATGAATGCAAATGTATGTGTCTCCACGTCTATATGTGGTTTTCTGCCTTTTCTTTGGCTCTTCTGTTTGTTTATTGTGTGCTGTTCTAATTTGTTTCTTTTTAATTTATTTTAATTATTCCTTAGATGCCTGTTTGTTTTCTTTTTTTCATTTCTTTTATTCTGAAAAGCATGTTCTTTTATTGAAAAAGGAAGTAAGAACATTTTTATGATAAAATTGAAGATTTACGTGGAAAATATTTCTGATAAATAGAAGAGATATATAGAAAAACACGTCAAAATTGACAATTTTCATGGAAAAGTAAAGAGTAAAGTGGTAGACCTATAAAACATTGCTAAATTAATTGAAAAAGGAAGTAGAAACATCTTATGATAGAATTGAAGATTTACATGGAAAATATTTCTGATAAAATTGTAGAAAAATGTAGAAAAACATGTTAAAAATGAAGATTATCATGGAAAATTATACAAATAAAATGGTAGGCATAAAAAAACTTCTAAGTTGGCTGAAAGTAGAATTTTAAACATTTTCAGGTAAAATTTAAGATTTACATAGAAAATATTTCTGATAAAATTCAAGAAATATATAGAAAAACACGTTAAAATTGACTATTTCATGGAAAATTATACAGCTAAAATGGTAGACATAAAAAACCTTTCTAAATTAATTGCAGGTGGAATTAAAAACATTTTGTGATAAAATCAGAGATTTACATGGGAAACATTTCTGATAAAATAGAAGAAATACATAGAACAACATGCTAAAATTGAAGATTATCATGAAAAATAATGCAGATAAAATGGTAGACATAAAAAATTACTAAATTAATTAAAAGAGGAATTACAACATTTTCTGATAAAATTGAAGATTTACATGAAAAATATTTCTGTTAGTCTATGTCTTTTTATTGGGGAATTGAGTCCATAGATGTTAAGAAATATTAAGGAATAGTGATTGTTGCTTCCTGTTATTTCTGATGTTATTTTTATGTTTGTGTGGTTATCTTCTTTTGGGTTTGTTGGAAGAAGATTACTTTCTTGCTTTTTCTAGAGTGTAGTTTCCCTCCTTGTGTTGGCGTTTCCATCTATTCTCCTTTGTAGGGCTGGATTTGTGGAAAGATAATGTGTAAATTTGATTTTATTCTGGAATATCTTGGTTTCTCCATCTATGGTGATTGAGAGTTTTGCTGGTTATAGTAGTCTGGACTGGCATTTGTGTTCTCTTAGGGTCTGTATGAGATCTGCCTGGGATCTTCTAGCTTTCATCATCTCAGGTGAGAAGCCTGGTGTAATTCTGATAGGCCTGCCTTTATAGGTTACTTGCCCTTTTTCCCTTACTGCTTTTAATATTCTTTCTTTGTTTAGTGCATTTGGTGTTTTGATTATTATATGCCTGGAGGACTTTCTGGTTTCATCAAGTCTGTTTGGAGTTCTGTAGGCTTCTTATATGTTCATGGGCATCTCTTTCTTTAGGTTAGGAAAGTTTTCTTCTATAATTTTGTTGAAGATATTTACTGGTCCCGTAAGTTGTAAATCTTCTCTCTCTTCTATACCTATAATCCTTAGGTTTAGTCTTTTCATTGTGTCCTGGATTTCCTGGATGTTTTGGGTTACAAGCTTTTTGTATTTTGCATTTTGACTGTTGAGTCGATATTTTCTATGGTATCTTCAGCACCTGAGATTCTTTCTTCTATCTCTTGTATTCTGTTGTTGATGCTTGCATCTATGGCCCCTGAATTCTTTCCAAGGTTTTCTATCTCCAGAGATGTCTCACTTTATGATTTTTTTATTGTTTCTACTTCCACTTTTAGATCCTGGATGGTTTTGTTCAGTTCCTCACTTGATTGTTTGTATTTTCCTCTAATTCTTTAAGGGTTTTTTGTGTTTCCTCTTTAAGGGCTTCTGCCTGTTGACCCATGTTCTCCTGTATTTCTTTCAGGGATTTTCGTGTTTCTTCTTTAAGGGCTTTTACTTGTTGACGCATGTTCTCCTGTATTTCTTTAAGGAAGTTATTTAAGTCCTTCTTGAAGGTCTCTATCAGCATCATGAGATGAGACTTTAAATCCAACTCTTGCTTTTCTGGTGTGTTGGGGTATCCGGGACTTGCTGTGGTGGGAGAACTGTGTTCTGATGTTGCCAAGTAGCCTTGGTTTCTGTTGGTAGGGTTCTTGTGCTTGTCTTTCGCCATCTGGTTATCTCTGGTGCTGGTTGGTCTTGCTGTCTCTGGCTGGAGCTTGTCCCTCCTATGGGCCTGTAAGCCTGTGCCCTTATTCCTGGGAGACCAACTCTCTTCTGGCAGGGTATGTGCACAGAAGGCTGTGGAGCTGCCTGGCTCCCTGGTGCAAATGGTGGCTGGAAGACTCCTGTTCCAGCTGCTCCACTGATCGTATGGCCTGTGTGCTCCTAGTTGTTCCCCTCAAGAGAGAAGGTGGAGATCTCACCTCTGTGCTCAGAAGTGAAAGTACTGCTGGGAGATCACTCTCTCCTGGCGGGCCGTGCACAGAAGGATGTGGAGCTGCCTGGCTCCCTGGTGCAAATGGCGGTGGGAAGACTTCTGTTCCAGCTGCTCCACTGATGGTATCACCTGTTTATTTTCTAATGAGAAACAGCAAATGGTGGATCCAGATGGGAGGAGATGAACTGTGAGGACTAGTGGGAAGGGAAGCCATAATCACAATATTTTATGGAAAAAAAACTATTTTCAATTTTAAAAAATACAAAAATAAACAATAAAAATAAACCTGTGTATTGGACTGGTGAGACAGCTCAGTGGGTACAAAACTTGCTGCACAAGTGTTAGGCCTTGGTTTGAATCCCCAGAACCCATAAGTCAGGATTCAGTGATGGTCTTATGGGAAGATGGGAGGTAGGGAGAGAAGAATTCCAGGAGCTTATGTGCTAATAGGTAGATTAACATAAACAGTGGTGAGCAATGAAGAGACCCTACC